>BSBK01012580.1:0-58682 GCA_027943335.1 Chamaecyparis obtusa
ATATAATTCTATACAATACATATATATATATACATATACATATATATATATATATATGTATATACATATATATATACATATATATATATATCTACATATATATATATATACATATATATATGTATATATATATATATTACATATATAGATATATATTATGTATATATATATATAAATATATATATGTATATGTATATATATATATATGTATATATGTTATATATATATGTATATGTATATGTATATCTATATATATATATGTATATGTATATACATATATCTCTATATATGTATATCTATATATATGTATATATACATATATATATATATATATATATATACATACATATATATATATACATATATATATATATATATATATATATATTATATATATATATATATATATATATATATATATATATATATAGATATACATACATATACATCATATATATATATATATATATATATATATTATATATATATATATATATGTATGTATGTATACATATATATATATATATATATATATATGTATGTATAACTATATATATATATATGTATACATAATATATATATATATATGTATACATATGTACATACATATATATATACATACATATATATATGATGCAGAGCATCCTGGGTGTAAGAGCAATCTTGCATCACCCAAAAATATTTCTATTTTTATATTCAATAAGGGCTATTTTGTGCAGAGCTGCTATTTATGGAAAATTATTATTTTTGGTAATTTTCGTATATGCTCAGGAATGATCTTATTTCTTTCTTGGAGGTTCATTTTGGTCATATAAGTTTGCCAGTAAAGTTTCATTGTCAGATCAAGTGTATACTGGAAGAGATTTTTGGTATTGGCAGCAGGGTACAGAAACTTTGAACTCAGTTTTGAAGGCTTTAGAGGCCCCGGATGAGGTCAAAAATTTGGGTGATGGGTGCTTGCATGGGTCAAGCCTGTAGAGCGCTTCGTGGCATTTCTGAAATGGGGTTATAATAGCCGAGCGGGTCAACTCGGTGATGAACTTATGGGTCTTCGGAAGTTGGGCCACCTGAAATGGCGGAAAATAATTTTCTTCAAAATTTCTGTTCGGGTTTCAAAGGTTATCTTGAGCTGACTATGATGTAATAAAATGTAAATAAAATAATTCTAAGTTGGTCGGCCTTATTGGCTAAAATTCTGGAACCTTCCCAGCGGTGGAAAATTTGCCTATATAAGGAAGGCTGTATTATTGTCTTAGGCAGTTCAGAATAGTTCTGGGTAGTAGATCTAGGTATTGATTCGAGACTTTGTCCTAAAGAATATTGTAAAGGGAATGCCCATGTGGCTTTGCATATTGTAATTCTGAAAGTTTGTAATTCCACATTTGTGGAGATAATAAGAAGCCAATTTTCTGTTCTTGCATATTATTGTTGTTGTTTCTCTATTTCTGTTATGTGGTTTTGTGGCATTAAGGGGAGCACCCTTCATCAAGTGGTATCAGAGTAGGTTTTCTTGAGTGTGTAAACAGATCACCGACTGTGAGGCCAGTTTGCACCCAGGACCGTGGTTAGGTTTCAGCGCGCATCGCGAAAATGCCTCCACGAAGAGAACGTGGCGGAAGAGCTGGTGCTATGACACTTGAGGTTAGGGAGCTGCAGAGACAAGTGCGAGCATTGCAAGAAGAGATTCGCAGAGGAATGAATCTTAATGCCAAAGACGAAAGCGAGGATGAAGCCGAAGAAGAATATCAAGAAGGAGAAGTTGAAATTGTGAACCAGGAGGAAGAAAGACTTTTTCGGGCGATTTCCAAGATTGGGAAAAGACCTAAGATTGAGGTTCCTACATTTCTGAAAATCTTAACCCAGAGGAATTGATCGACTGGATCAATGAATGTGAGGAATATTTGAGTATGAAGATGTTGAGGATCCTGATAGGGTCAAATTTGCGAAGGCCAGACTGAAAGGTCATGCGAAGATATGGTGGCCAAGAGATTCAGTTGGAGTGAAATAGAAGGGGAAAGGAGAAAATCACGAGATGGGATCGGATGGTGGATAAATTAAAGCGACAGTTCATTCCTGTTGATTATGAGCTTGACCTACTGAAGAAAATGCAGAGTTTGAAGCAAGCAGGAAGATCTGTTCAGGAGTATACAGAGGAGTTCTATCGACTTCTCATCAGAACCAGGCCATGCAGAAGCTGATAAGGAGAAGTTGCCCAATACCTTAATGGGTTATAGGCGAGCATTCAGGAGGAGCTGAATCTGGTTCGAATGAACAGTATTGAAGAGGCATACCAGTTTTCCCTAAAAGTAGAGAAAAGCTGAACAAGAAGTTTGAGAGCAGACAAAACGGAAGAGGTCGCGGTGGATGATCTGGTGGACGATCATATGGTGGTCGAAATGAAGATCCGAAAAAGAAGGGATGAGGCCAGTAGCAGTCAGAATCAACAAGGAAATAATTCAAATCATTTCCAGGATCAGAATAACAGAGATCAAAGAGGAAGAGGAAGAGGACAAGGATCTGGAAGAGGTGGTTCCGTGGAACATGTTTTCACTGTGGAGAAGAAGGTCATAGGGCATTTGAATGTCCTCAGCGCCAAGGCAGAACAGACAGGAGAAATGAAGGCTAGGCTAGAGTTGCACATGTAGATGAAGATGCCAGATCATCAAATTCTGAAGATGCTGAAAGATAAGAAACGTTGATTAACAGAAGAGTCCTGTTGAGTGGTGAGAATGAACCTGAGCAAATGAGGAGCCTGTTCGCACCAGGTGCAAGTGTGAAGGTAATGTTGTGATGTGATTATTGATAGTGGAAGCACTGACAATTTGTGTGTTAGAAGAGATGGTGACAAAGTTGAAGCTCAAGAGACAGAAACACCCACATCCATATCGGATTGCCTGGGTACAGGATGACCACAAGGTCATGGTCAATGAACAATGCCTGGTGAAGTTCAAGATTGGCGGATACCAAGATGAGGTATTGTGTGATATCATATCTATGGATGCATGTCATATGTTGTTGGGTAGACCATGGCAGTTTGACAGATGTGCTGTATATGATGGTCGTCCGCGAATACCTATTCCCTGACAAAGGATGGAGTGCGGCATAAGCTAAAACCATTGAAGGAGACTGAAGAAAAGGTATGTGGTAATGCACTGATAACTTTTGTTGATCGGAATAAATTTCCTAGATGGTATGAGGCATGAGCATGTATGTTTTGCTTTAATTCCAAAAGCTGGTAAAGAGGAAGTAGAAGATGTCCCTGTAGAAGTTGTAGATTTGTTGAATGAGTTTCAGGATATTGTATCCGATAACGTGCCTGATGGATTACCACCCAGTCAGGAAGATCAGTCATCAGATGGACTTGATCCCAGGAGTGAATTTGCCGAATAAGGCAGCACACAGAATGACACCTGCAGAAAGTGAGGAGTTGAACAGACAAGTACATGAACTGTTACAGAAAGGATTGATCCGTGAGAGTCTGAGTCCCTGTGCTGTACCAGCGGTATTAGCACCAAAGAAGAATGGAGAATGGAGGATGTGTATAGATTCCAGAGAAATAAACAAGATCACAATCAAGTACAGGTTTCCATTGCCACGAATGGATGATATTATGGACTGTTTGAGTGGAGCTGTGTAATTTTTCAAAGATAGATTCTGAAAAGTGGATATTATCAGATTCGGATCAGGGAGGGAGATGAATGGAAGACTGCCTTCAAGACAAAGGAAGGACTGTATGAGTGGTTAGTCATGCCTTTTGGGCTAACCAATGCACCGAGCACTTTCATGCGGCTCATGAACGAGGTTCTAAAAGAATTTCTGGGTAAGTTTGTCATTGTTTACCTAGATGATATTTTGATCTTTAGTAAGACATTGGATGAAAATATGATGCATATTCATATGGTATTTGAGAAGCTGAGAGAAGAGAAATTGTTGATTAATTTGAAGAAGTGCAGTTTTGTGAAGAAAGAGTTAGTGTATTTGAGATTTGTAGTTTCAGCAGAAGGTCTAAAAATGGACCCAGAGAAGGTACAGGCTATCCTTGAATGGCCTACTCCAAGGAGTGCTACTAAGGTAAGATCTTTTCATGGTCTAGCTAGCTTTTACAGAAAGTTTATCAGAAATTTTAGCAGTATTTGTGGACCCTTGACTGAAACAATGAGAGGGGATAGAAAAGAGTTTAAGTGGACTAAAGGAGTAGAAAAGAGTTTTCAATTATTGAAATAAAAAGTTACAGAACAACCTATTTTAGCACTTCCAGATTTCAATAAGGTGTTTCAAGTAGATTGCGATGCTAGTGGTACTGCAATAGGAGCTGTTATGAGCCAAGAAGGTAAACCTGTTGCTTATCTCAGTGAGAAGTTAAATGATGCCAAGAGGAAATATTCTGTTTATGATCAGGAATTTTATGCTATAGTTCAGGCATTAAAGAAGTGGAGACATTATCTACTTCCTAAGGAGTTTGTTTTGTATACTGATCATCAAGCTTTGCAATATTTGAATAGTCAAGGAAAATTGAATCAAAGACATTTGAAATGGGTTGAGTTTTTGTAGAGTTATACATTTGTTTTGAAACACAGGAGTGGAAAGTCTAATAGGGTTGCAGATGCTCTTAGCAGAAGGCAACTATTGCTGACAGAAATGCAGATTGAAGTGGTTGGGTTCAAGGAACTCAAGAATTTGTATCCAGAGGATCCTGATTTTGGTGAAGCTTGGAAAGCTTGTACAGAACCTGTTACTCTAGACAGGACGAAATGGTTGGATTTCATCATCTAGGATGATATGCTATTCAGAGGGAGTCAGTTGTGCATTCCATGAAGTTCTATGAGGGAGAATCTCATCAAGGAGAAGCATAGCAGAGGATTGGCTGGATATTTTGGTCGTGACAAAACCCTTGGTTTGGTTAGTGAGAATTATTATTGGCCATAGTTGTAGCAAGATGTGAAGAAGTTTGTACAGAGTTGCAGAGTATGTCAGATGGCAAAAGGAGTGAAGCAGAATATAGGGTTGTATCAGCCATTATCTGTACCAGAGAAGCCTTGGGAGGATATCAGCATGGACTTTGTTCTTAGTTTACCGAGGACACAGCGGGGACACGATTAAATTTTTGTGGTAGTTGACAGATTTTCAAAGATGGCACATTTTATTCCCTACAAGAAGACTAATGATGTTGTTCATATAGCAGAATTGTTTTTCAGAGAAGTAGTGAGACTTCATGGTTTGCCAAAGACCATAGTTTCAGATCGGGACACTAAGTTTGTTGGATATTTCTGGCGTACATTGTGGAAGAAGTTGAAGATAGATTTGAAGTTTAGTTCATCACATCATCCATAGACTGATGGACAGACAGAGGTGGTGAATAGGAGCTTGGGAAATTTGCTGAGATGTTTGGTTGGAGATAAGCCAACGGGATGGGATTTGATTTTATCACAAGCGGAATTTGCATACAATAATTCTGTCAATAGAAGCATTGGTAAATCACCATTCCATATTGTATATGGAAGTAGTCCAAGAAATGCATCTAAATTGAGGAAGATAGATAAAGGAGAAATAAGTAGAGCTGAAGCTGAGGATTTTGCAGAACACTTGAAGAACATCCATGGGGAGGTGAGGAAGCATATTACCAAGATGAATGCACAGTATAAGGCTAAGGAAGATGAGAAAAGGAGGTATAAGGAATTTCAAGTTGGTGATGAAGTCATGGTTCATTTGCGGAAGGAGCATTTTCCAGTTGGTACATATAACAAGCTGAAAATGAAGAAGTTTGGACCATGTAGGATACTAAAGAAACATGATTCAGGAAACGCATATGAGGTAGAATTACCTACTGAGCTAAATATTTCGCCAGTGTTTAACATTTTAGATTTGACAGAGTATCATGAAGGAGGTGTTGAAGATGAGATCACAGCAGCACAGTGGAGTATTCCAGCAACTAGTTTAGACACTAAGGAGATCGAAGATATACTAGACAGTCGTGTTGGCAGAAGCACAAGGAACATGACATATGAAGAATATCTGGTCAAATGGAAAGGATGACCTATTGAAGATTCATCATGGCTGACAAAGGAGGAGGTTAGTCGTCTTGGTTTTCCTCTACACACCTGAGTCGTGGCAGGGTCACTTCTCAAATTACCCCAGGTGTCTGATGCAGGAGCATCCTGGGTGTAAGAGCAATCTTGCATCACCCAAAAATATTTCTATTTTTGTATTCAATATACGCTATTTTGTGTAGAGCTGCTATTTATGGAAAGTTACTATTTTTGGTAATTTTTGTATGTGCTCAGAATGATCTTATTTCTTTCTTGGAGGTTCATTTTGGTCATATAAGTCTGCCAGTAAAGTTTCATTGCCAGATCAAGTGTATACTGGAAGATATTGAAGATTTTCGGTATTGGCACCAGGGTACAGAAACTTTGAACTCAGTTTTGAAGGCTTTAGAGGCCCCAGATGAGGTTGAAAATTTGGGTGACGAGCGCTTGCGCGGTCAAGCCTGTAGAGCGCTTCGTGGCATTTCTGAAATGGGGTTATAATAGCCGAGCGGGTCAACTAGTGATGACTTATGGTCTTCAGAAGTTGGGCCACCTGAAATGGCAGAAAATAATTTTCTTCAAAATTTCTGTTTGGGTTTCAAAGGTTATCTTGAGTCGACTATGATGTAATAAAATGTAAAATAAAATAATTCTAAGTTGGTCGGCCTTATTGGCTAAAATTCTGGAACCTTCCCAGGCGGTGGAAAATTGCCTATATAAGGAAGGCTGTATTATTGTCTTAGGCAGTTCAGAATAGTTCTGGGTAGTAGATCTGGGTATTGATTCGAGGCTTTGTCCTAAAAAATATTGTAAGGGAATGCCCATGTGGCTTTGCATATTGTAATTCTGAAAGTTTGTAATTCCACATTTGTGGAGATAATAAGAAG
The DNA here is from genome assembly GCA_027943335.1 of Chamaecyparis obtusa. Taxonomy (NCBI): domain Eukaryota; kingdom Viridiplantae; phylum Streptophyta; class Pinopsida; order Cupressales; family Cupressaceae; genus Chamaecyparis; species Chamaecyparis obtusa. The sequence goes on from BSBK01012580.1 coordinate 6,914, forward strand.
CCAATTTTCTGTTCTTGCATATTATTGTTGTTGTTTCTCTATTTCTGTTATGTGTTTGTGGCATTAAGGGGAGCACCCTTCATCAATATATCTATGTATGTATGTATATATATATACATACATACATACATATATATATCTATGTATGTATGTATATATGTATACATACATACATACATACATAGATACACACACACACACACACAGAGAGATATATATATGTGTGTGTGTGTGTGTGTGTGTGTGTGTGTGTATATATATATAGACACACACACACACACATATATATATGTGTGTGTGTGTGTGTGTGTGTGTGTGTCTATATATATATATATATATATATATATATAGACACACACACACACACACATATATATATGTGTGTGTGTGTGTGTGTACATATATACATGCATATATATCTATATGTATGTATGTATACGTATGTATATATATTTGTATATATATACACACATACACACACACACACACACATAAACATACATACATGTACTCCTCATCTCCATTATTGACTTGGTGAAACTCATGAGCTCAATGGATTGAAAAAGGGAAAAGGCCTTAGAGTACCATGTCCTAGAAGGTGTTTGAAACTTAGTGGTTCCTTTACTAGCTTGAAGTGTTTGAATCCCGACACTACATGTCTATAGACTAGCATGTGATCACTATTATTGGGTAGAGTTATATAAAATATATTATCAATCTTGTCATACAATTTAACTAAGAATCTTACCAGAGAATATTCTTGGCTAGATCACAAAAAATATTTTAGAAAGGTGGCTATTTTCTTGTACATAGACATTTTGGCACTTAAATCAAACATCAACATTCTTTAATGATACAAGTCTACAATTGATTTATTTAATTAGTACTTTAGTTTTTCACACTGATTGCATACCAAAATATGAACAAAGACAACTTATAGAGATGTCCTATATTATGAAATAGGGCATTTAATTATAATTTTATCTATGAGTGCTCATTTAAATTTAAGATAAATGACCAATTTATGATTAACATACACCTCGATGAAAATAAACTATTAATGGTAAAGTTTTAATCCCATGATAATTCTCATTTGATTTATAATCTAATATAATATTTTTTGATAATAGTTTAACTCAATCTTTGTGTGTGGCATATGCTAAGCATGGTCTTCCCATTCACTAAGGGCTATACAATTTCCAACTATCCTTTCTCATTACCACTAACCCAAAACCTACCAACACCAATTCAAATTCCACCCTTATATTGGAATTGTCTAATGCTCATTGTTGGTTCCCAAATAAATAGATTGGAAATCCTATGAGCTTGCCTAGCTCAATGCTTGGAATTTCCAATTGACTTGGAAAATGAATGGGAATGATTGATTATGATCCTCTTGCCCTATACTTTAGGCTCTGTAGGACCAACATGAGTGTACCTATTCCTTACCCCAAACTCTAGGTTTAAGAAATTTTATAGAAGATTTTTAGTTGTACTTTGAATTAGGGTGATCTCTAAATATGGAAAATGGGTATTGAGGGAGATCAAATTGCATCCTTTACTATTTATGAATCACTATATTTATCTTTTGATTTTTGTATTGAAAATTTGTTGAATGATTTTATGTAATAATAAATTGTTTATTTTGAATATGTATCCCCTCTTACTACTTGTAATATTTCAAACAATGAGTTTTAAAATATGATAGACTAGTGCCTTCTTCAATTGGGATATAGAGACACTCTTATTAATCCTATGTACAACTTATGTGAGATAGGAAATAAAATGTTCCTATGAACTTGTTTCTTTTTATGCTTTTAATTACTTTATCAGTCCATAATTAGTATTATTGAATTTAATGCAACTTAATGAGACCAATAGAATAGAGATAATAATTCTTATTCAATCTAAAGATCAAGTTGCAGAGTGATATAAATAATCTCCACACACAAAGATTGAAAGTAGATTTACCTTATGGAAGTAAAATCACAAAGGATTGATTAATCCAAAATGATCAAATCCACAACTTCAAATTGAAATAAATTGGTCATATACATTAATAATTAAAAGTCTTCATTGTTTACAAAATAACTTGCATCAGTGTAGTATATATGAAGTAGTATTCAGATATGATTGTTGGGTTCTCTTTACATTTTACACCACACACACACACACACACACACATATCTGTGTGTTTGTGTGTGGTTGAATAGTTTTTAGACCCTTTTAGGGTGACAAGACACCACCCTATTAAAAACTTTTTTGAAAAAATAATCAACTAATTAAATAATAACTACCTATCTTTTGGATTTGGGTTTGCTCAAAAACCCAAAACACCATGTGAAAAGTTAATATTTTAGAAGGAGCTTATAAACTTAATTTTATGAGCTGGGTATTTTTTATATTTTAAATATTGAATCGTAATCATCCTCCATTGATATTATTTTTGTAGCAGGTCTAAATTCCTGTGTCTCTGAAATCTTCACTCACAAAATTTTGATTGTTCATGTTGCAAAGCTTCTTTCCTTAATCTTTTAGATTTAAATTTAAAATAATATAAGTTTGTTTCCCATGTCATGTGATCTATCATATCATAATTATTGGGCATGGAGTTTAGAAGGCCAGTTTTAGGGTTTTCTCACTATATGGAACTGCAATTTTTTCCATAAATCTAGACCTCCTACATTTTCTATGGATGTATGCTCCTTGTGAGCATAGCGAGATTCCAACTATCTCTACAAAAGAAGACCATCTAGAATTGCTCAATCAAATTATTCTTTCTATGAAAAATTTTATTAGATGGCCCTAGACCCCCCAAGTAAGAATACTTATTCTTTCCCTTGTCAAACACCTAACTCTGATCATGTAGAAATGTGAACCTTTTGATTATATTATCCTTACTTGGTTCACATTTTACATCACTTGATGCATTTTTTTTCTTTCCAATATAATATTCTTCTTCAATATATCTGATTAATTTCATTTTTATTAGAATTGGAAAGAGATACATACAATCATTTTCATTTTTTATTTCAAGATAATTTATCAATCTTAATTGAGATAATATTAAAATCTCTTAGCCATATTTCAATTGCATTTTATTTTCATTCTGAATCCCTAACATTTCATTATGTCCCATTTCTTTTGGGAAATTTTTTAAATCAACTTTACTGTCACATGTATATTTCACCTGAATATAATTTTGATGACCATTTTGAAAATTCATTATGTCACAAATTTGATTACCCTTTTAACTGTGTAACCCATGTTCTGACTGTGCAACATTATTTAGAGGAAAAATCTTTGGTAAATTTTCCTTATACCTTTTTCCTTCTGAAATATTTGTGTCCTAGACCATAGTATCCAAAGTGGGATCCATCAGTTGTTCATAATTATTATCATTTATAGCATATTGTATTTTCTTTGTTGACATTATATCCTCATGTTCCAAAAATATTTTATTGTTTTCATATGACTAACTAGAATGCATATGAAAGTTATCTTCAAAAGGATATTGCCAAGATATTTGTTTAGCTTTAACTTCATGGAAGCTTAACCATGGTTCATTACATAAGGGATCATCTAGTGTATCATAATGCATACCTTCATTGAATGGATCCTCCTGAGAGTCATCATGTGATTCATCAACTAGACAAATATCAATTTTATCTCCTGAAATTTTCTCTCATTTATATATTGTATGCAATTCTATTTTATCTTCATAGTCTGGATGAATTACATTTTTTTCATAAAATAGATTAAAAATTGATTCATATGCGAAAAACATTTTTTCATACTTCTTAGGTACATTAATATCTAGGAGATCTTAATTTATTTTAAAATTGTTTACAAGCATATTTCCTTCATCATAATTAAACGTTTCATGCTCTTGGGATTTATTTTATATTTCACCAAATACCTCTTGAATACGCATTGATTCACTAATCTGTTTATTTTGGTAGATTAAGAAAAAATTTGTTCCATTTTTATCAACATGCTTCTAATATTCCCTATCTTATAAATCTAAAATTTCCCCTGAACTAAAAATATCTTTGTCTTAATCATTACATTCACTAATATCTTTTTGCATACAAGTCTTATCATGATCATATTCTTCTTCAATCTAATCCAAAATTATTTCACTTGAATCTAAAACAACATTTGGTTCATATTCCACTTTGGTACATTTTTCCCTATATGCATCATCTTCTTCTAAAATTTTGAAAATAATTCAAAATCAAAGTAACCCGAGATTCCTAAATTGTAATTTTTTAATATAAATTTTTGTGTGCAAGCATGATGTCTGAAGGTATTTTATAATAGATTTTTTCCATCCTTATGAACAAATGTGTTGCAAATTCACATTCATATCTTTCCAATTTAAAAAAATACATCTAAGGGAGACATGTAAAAGCTTGATTCGATAATGTGATCCTGACTTTATTCATGTGTATATGGATACTCATCTTCCTCCACTATTCCATGAAACATAACAAGAAATGATCGCTCAAATTCTCTCCATGATGAGATTCTCTATGTTGGTAATGAATCATATGCCTCTCTTTCATTATCCTTTATTGTCCTAACAAATAATTTTATCACTATACCTTTTGCACAAATCTGATTATCTTCTATGATGTGTAAAATGCATCGAAATACTCAAGTGTTGATTCATCATATTCTCCATAAAAAATTGGTACAAGATATGAAAGTTTAGGGAATAATTTATTAGGAATACACTACAATATTCTATGATCCAATGGCTTGATGCCATTTGGAATAAATGGTTTTCTCTAAAAAGGTTTTTTATTTTGATACATTTTGAAACAAAATTGCTATCTTTTTCAAAAAGGAAAATTTTCATCTCCTTATAGGTCTTCTCCCTTAGCAGAGTCATCGATTCAAATATTTTTTTGAATAGAGTTGCCACCTCTCTTTGGGAAAATGTTATTTTTTTGGTCTTTTATGTTCTTATTTCTGTAGAATGTACTTTGTAACCAAATATTTTGAGAACTTTTTACAAGATTTCTCCCTAATAGAGTCACCAATATATTGGTTTCCAAATTAATGGATTAGAAATCCTATGAGCTTTCCTAAATCAATTCTTGGACTTTCCAACTAACTTGGTTGAAAAATGAGAATAATTGATTATGATCCTCTTCCCCCACACTTTAGGCTTTGCAAGACCAAGGAAGTGATGTTCTACAAATGATTGAATATCTAGATGAACTGAAGAAATAGTGATTAGAGATCACCGAGCTACTAAAGTGATATGTAAGATGATTAAACCAGTCAATATGTTGTCATTGATGTCAACTAGTTTTTACAATACTTATCATGATAGTTACAAACATTTGAGCATTTGTAGACAAAAGAAAAGATGAAGAAATGAGATATCTACATAAGGAAAAGATGGATATAACAGATAAGGATAAGATAAACATTGGCTAACTTATTGATGATTCTATGATTTTATATTGTTGACTTGAGCATGTTACATTAATCTATTGTGAAGAAGAGATTTGATTTGAACAAGTCAATGTGGTTGGTAATTGAAGACTTCTATATACACCAAGCTAGTGTAGTGTATACGGAGTGATAATAATAACCGAGTTAGTTATCACCAAAGCATTTTAGTATTAACTGAGTATGGATGAAAACATTAAATGCTAAGAACAACCGACTAAAATTGATGAGCTAGATATTGTTATGATTTTGAGGTTAAGGATGAAGTTAGTTATGAGATCCATGCCTGACATAATTAAGAAATGATCTAAAGGATGAGATTGAAATGTGTTAAGGACAAATCTGCTGACAAAGTTTTAAGAGAAAAAATGGACTAAGGAGATTAAGAGGCAAAATTTGATGGCTGATATGAAAATGGTTTAGTTGTCTATTTAAGAGATATGAGTTTTATTATTGAAACATGTTGGAGAAAAAGGAGACTGCAGAGATTTCACGTGAAGATTTTATTGATGCATTCCTAATCAAATTGGTTATAGAAAGAACCAACCTGCAAACATTACCGAGTGTCAGAGAACTATTTACCAAGTGAAGTAAGTTGAGAAATATTGAGGAAGTGAATTGATTAATGATTAGAGGATTTTATGAGAATATCATAGATCTGAATATTTGGAATTGATTTGTGTTTGAATCAAATCAGAACTATATCAGTTTAATCATTGATTCAAAAAATCTCTTAATCGAGTGGACTTAAGAGTCTTATTGTATTACCCTATGACATTCATTGAATGTAAATTGCAATCTTGTTGACCCCATAGTGAATTCTAGTCAAAAGTTAACTATTAGTGATGCATCCTCTAACCAGGTCACACCTAACAGTGTGCATGGTAACATTTAATAGGGTTGGCTCCTAACTGAGCTTACTTCAGAAGAGTGAATTATTTTGGGTTATTAGTCCTAGGTGGTTTTTCCTGTAGAAGGGTTTTCACGTTAAATCATTATGTTATGTGTTATTTTTTATGATTGTTTTGCTTTGATACTTTAAATACTACATAGTTGATTTAATCAATAATCACAATTTGGATAATTACTAGTATTTTGTAAAGTGAATAGACAAATTGATATTTTATATTACCAAGCTACATAAATTATTGAAATTGTTTTGTAAGGTACATCTAGGAGTTTGGAACTGTAGGATAACTGATTTAACTGATTGAGCCCCCCCCCCCATCTTAGTTATTCTAACAATTGGTATCAAAGCATATTGGTTGCTTGGAAGAAATTTTGAAGGACTTGAGAAAAAAGATCACAAGATGTATAAGACGGAAGTGCCTAAGCTGAATAAATATAACTTATCCACATGGAAAAGCAGGCTGAGGCTTCACATATCTAGAATTGGAGAATCTTCTATACATTTACTAGATAATGGCTACTTATAACTAAATGTTGGACCTTTGACTCTTGATCAGTTGAGGGACAAACATGAACACAATATTACTATGATATAGATTGATGTTGCTCTATTTGATGCTGAGTTTGAAGATGTCAAGGACTACACTACAACAAAGAAAATGTGGGATAAACTTGCTCTATTTTATGGTGCTAATGTGAATGTAATGAGAGCCAGAGCTAAAAGCTTGAGAGGCAGATTTGATGACATGAAGATGAAGGAAGGTGAGAACATCACACAATACTCAAACTAAATCAAAGAGGTAGTCAATGCTATCCAAGGAGAAGGAGGTACTATTTTTGAAGATATTGTGGTAAGTAAGATACTGATAACATTTTTTCCTATATATGCAATTAGAATATCTGATATTCATGAAATGAGGTCTGCACCTAATAACACTCTTACTCTTGATATTCTGATTGGAAAGTTAATTACTTTTGAGTTGAATAATTATGACAATAGTGTTGTACCAACTGTTGAGTCCTCTTTTATGTCATCTCTTAATATTGGTAAATCTAGTAGTAAGCATAATATAAAGAATGAAATTGACAATGACAAAAAATGTGAGCTTGATGAGCTTGAAGCACTTATGGACCAGAGACTTCAAAAAGGTAAAGGAAGGTACAAGGGAAAGTTACCTTTAGCTTATTTTTATTGTAAAGAGATTGGCCATATTGCTGCTAGATGTCCTAATAGGAAAGAGGAAGATAAAGACAATGATCGATTTGGTGATCGAAAGTTTGGAAGAAGGAATAATAGAGGAAACCAACACTACAATAGAGATAACTGAGATTACAAAGACAAAGGAAAGAAGGCATGTTACCTTGTTGGAGAAAATGAAGATGACACCAACACCGACACTGATGATGAAATTGAAGTGCTATTTGTTGCAATGAAAAATGATTCAGAAGAAGAGGAAAGGTATGTAGAAACAATCTTTATTTCTAAAGTTAGTAAGAATGATACTTGGATCATTGAGAGTGGCTATACACATCACATGATTGGTGATGAAATTTTTTTGAACATCTTGAGCACTATAATGGAGGAGCAGTGAAAATGGGAAATGATACACCTTGTCAAGTGAAAAGAAAATGTTAGATATCTTATTGAATGATAGGATTAGATGTGATAATTCATATTAGGTAAAAGGACTTAACTACAATTTGTTGAGTGTAGCACAGTTGAATAACTCTGGTCACTGATTTGCATTTGAAAGAAAGAAGGTGAAAATATATGATCAAAATAGAAAGATTGTTGGTATTGGAGGAAAATCAAAAGGTAATTTATTCTATCTTGACAATGTTGAAACTTCTTATTTATTGGTGAAGAATGAAGATGTATTGTAATGGTATAAGAGGCTATGTCATGTGAACTTTGATAACATGATTAAGATCAATAAAAAGAGAAAAGATAGATGTATACTGAGTCTAACCAAACCTAATCATGTTATGTGCAATCAATGTTAGAAAGGAAAGATGACCAAATCTAGTTTTAAAAGTAAAGACTATTCATCTAAAGGTATTTTGGAGTTGGTACATACCGACTTATGTGGTCCTATGAGAACTCAAAGCTACTATGGTGAAAAATATTTTATTTTATTTGTTGATGACTACTCTAGGATGATGACATTCATGTTCTTAAAAGAAAAACTTGGGGCATTCAAATTGTTTAAATGGTATAAGGATAAAGTTGAAAAAGAAACTGGGAAAGAATTAAAATGCTTAAGATCTAATAGAGGAGGTGAGTTTATTTCTGATGAATTCACTAATTTATGTAATGAGCATGGAATCAAAAGAGAGGTTTTTATTAGAAAAATGGTCAGTGCTCCCCTCTAGATTTGTGACATGGTTTAACATCCTCCTATGTATTCTATAAGTCTAGTGGTTGTATCAGGAATTAATAGGCTGATTTTTTGGTGCAACAACAACTACTTGTAACAAGTGGTATCAGAGCTTGGTCACAAGTTTGAATCCCCTCAGGTAGCGCTGAGGGGGAGATTGTTGGAAAAATGGTCAGCACTCCCCTAAGGATTTGTGACATGGTCTAATAGCCTCCTGTGTCTTCTATAAGTCTAGTGGTTGTATCAGGCATTAATAGGTCGATCTTTTGGTGTAATGAAAACTACTACTTGTAACAGTTTTTACACCTAAGATACCATAATAGAATGGGATTACTGAAAGGAGGAACCAATCTATTGTTGATTGTGCCAGAACATTGATGATTGAGAAAAATGTTGCACAAATGTATTGGAGAGAAGTAGTTAGCATTGTAGTATACACCCTGAACCAAGTTCAACTAAAGAAAGACATGAACAAGACACCTTATGAGTTATGGCTTGGATATACACCGAATGTAAGTTATTTCTGAATATTTAGAAGTAGGTGTAATATTTTGAAAGATGATAGGAATGGTAAATTTGACTCTAAAGGTGATGAAAGAATATTTTTAGGATATTCTAATAAGAGTAAAGCTTATAAATGTTTGAACAAGGCTACTAATAAAATGATAGAAAGTACTAATGTAAAATTTGATGATTTTGCTGAAAAGAATGATGAAGAAATCATGAAGGAAATAGAAGAATATGGTATTTTTACATATGTTGAGCATCCAAACTATCTACTCAAGCCACATGCTGAGTCTACCGAGCATCAAGAAAATTCTACTGAGAATCAACAAATGCAAATTGAGAACCAGGAAGAAGCTACTGAGAAAGAAAATGAACCTGAACCGAATGATAAGAAAAGAAGAGAACAAGTGCTAGCAAGATTTGTTAGAGGACACCATCCTTAGAATTGAAAATCATTGCAGATAAGCAAGCTGGCATGATGACCTAAAGTAAGTTAAGACATAATACATGCTTAGTTTGTGAGTTTGAACCTAAGAATGTTAGGGATGCACTTGAAAATGAGGAATGGATTAAGGTTATGAATGAGGAAATTGATTAGATTGAGAAGAATAAGACATGGACACTACTACCCAGACTGAAAGAAAAAAATGTAATTGGTACTAAGTGTTTTTTTAGAAACAAGTTAAATGAAAATGGTGAGGTCACTAGGAATAAGGCAAGACATGTAGGCAACGGATATGCACAAGAAGAAGGTATATATTATGGTGAAATCTTTGCACCTATTGCTAGACTTGAAGGAGATTGTATACTACTTGCATATACTACACATAAGGGATTCAAAGTATATCAAATGGATGTGAAATTAACTTTTCTGAATGTTATTCTTGAGGAGGTCTACATAGAACAACCATAAGGTTTTGTTGATCCAAATCAAAAGAACATGGTATGTAGACTACACAAAGCTTTGTATGGATTGAAGCAAGCACTAAGAGCATGGTATGAAAGACAACATGCTTATATTATCAGTATTGGCTTTGTAAGGACTAGTGAAAATAGTAATTTGTACATGAAAGGAGAATTTGATGATAACATTTTGATTGCTAAAATCTTTGTTGATGATATAATCTTTAGTGGACATGATCTGATTTGCAAATCTTTTGCTGATGAAATGAGGAAGGAATTTGAGATGTCAATGTTAAGAGAGATTAAATTCTTTCTAGGTTTTTAGATTATACAATAGAATGATGGGATTTTCATCACTCAATCAAATACATTAAAGAAGTGTTTGTTGGAAATATTCAGGAATTATCCGAGTTACTGAGAGGGGAGGGGTGAAACAGTAACTCCAAATTTTCTTTCAATTACAGATGTATTAACATGTAAATTACTTTAACCTTTGCATACAGAAAGCATGAAACTTAAAAGCATTCACAATAATGACACATAGATTTGGTTACCCAGAAACCTTCCAAAAAGAAAGTAAAATTGGGGTGGGGATGGAACCCACAAGGCTTTAATACTGCAGAATAAAGTTGGCCGGTTAAGGCTTACAATTTGATCACTTCTGATGATGTGCCCTATTAGGAGCAATAAGGATTGCTAAATCCACCCTGTTAAAGGATTTACAAACATACAATGAAGTATGCACTCAGTAAAGAGATTTTACAAAAGACTGTTAAGTCTACCCGGTTAAAGGATTTTAGTACTGATTCACCTGTTAGGATGAAACAGTAGATCTCTTGCTTTGCAACTGGATTGCTGATTGAGATTCGCTGATGTACTGATCACCTTCTGTGATGAATTTGTCTTTGCTGTTCCTTATACTACTGAAGCCCTTTGTAATTCGCTTATCTCTGCCTTTCTTTCTTTTTCACATACATGCTTATTACATACATCTTGACATTTTTACAACATTGTTTATATACAAGTCTTAAACAATTAATTACAATTACAATTACAAAGTCGGCTTGACAAATAAACATAAGTGCTACTAAGTCAGCCCAAGTATGGTTACACAGTTCCTGCAAACTAACTCGGTGACTTTCTGATACTTGGCATCCACTCCATTACTCGGCATCATCATGAACTCGGTAGAAGTGAAGGCACAGTTCATACTGACCACTCGGTAGGTTTTGAACTTGGTAAATACAGGTGACTCGGTAGACATGATGTTACTCGGTTTACACTGTCCTGCTTGATTTGTACTAGCTTTCTCGGTTTGCACTGTCTTGCTCGGTTTGCACTGTTTGCTCGATTTGCACTGTCTGCTCGGTTTGCACTGTCTGCTCGGTTTGCACTATCTACTCGGTTTGCACTGTCTGGTCGGTTTGCATTATCTGGTCAGTTTGCACTGTCTGCTCGGTTTACACTGTCTGCTCGGTTTGCACCCAGAATGCAAATAAGTGTTGTCACTAGTGGCAATTCTACTTAATGCCAACAATCTCCCCCTTTGGCATTAGTGACAAAAACACTTATTGGCCAAAACTTATATACATGAATCATGCTGAGTTTTATTTTGATTTTTCAAAATTTGTCTTTGTTATAGGGCTTTATACATTGTCTCCCCCTTTCAATGTGCTAACTTTTTCTATACAAATCTTCTTCTATACATATATCTCCCTCTATACATATCTCCCCCTTTTTGGCGATAATGCCAAAGGTGCATATACAAGTGATTTACAGAGAGAATCCAAAATTTGATAGAAAATTAGAATGTACCTTCATTATTAGTGCCAGGGTTCTGTCCCAACTTTCTTGTAGAATCTTGCATGTTTGGATTGCAATTTGGACTTCTGCAGAGAGTTCAATCATGTGATCTGCTATAGAGAACTGATTGTCATGAATCAATGTTTTGGAATGTTCAATGTGCTTATACATTGTATTCATGATGGGAAGGATCATGTGTTGGATGTCTAGCAGTGTGGACCGGATCCTTGTGTCTTCTTTCAGTAGATCTGACTACATATTTGATAGGTATGAGATTTTCATGTGATGAGAAGAGCTTGAACTTGGTTCAAGTTGCAGCTTTTGTATGCTAATCTTCATATCCTCATCCATTTTATTCATTTTATCTGTGACATCCTTTGTGAACTCGGCAATATTGCACAATCTGGCCAAAAGAGAGGTAGCATTCGAATAGGTAGATTCAATGTTTGCCAAAACTGAAGACAATTCTACTTGGTTAATAGCTATGTGCCGAGCAATGTGCTCAAGCACTTTATTGTTGAATCTCTTCTCGGCTCTTTCAACTAACTTTTCTGTCCCAGATGAATCCTCATTGTATTTATTAACTGCTTCTGCTAATTGTAGAAAAACATGTTGGGAGGAGTCTACTTTAATACCTAATGCATTAGACAAAATGTCCTTAGCATCCTTGATGATTTGATATTCCTTGTCTCTCTCCTCTTTAAGCTTCTTTTGCTTTGCTTTCCTTTGAAGGATTTCACCTATATTTTGCATTTGGTCCGCTGATAGATTTGCAAAATCTAATGTTGGAATCTCTATTTCTTCATCTAGGTCTATATCCTCTACTATATTCTTACCCAAAAATTTTATGCTCGGTTGAGCTTTAGGCTTATCTGTGCTTAATGCCTTAGTAGTAGTGACAGTAGATATAGTAGGGCTGGCTATAGAGACTGGTATACTTTCTACTGGAGAACTTAAAATATTTACACTTGTAGATTCAAAAACTGGAAAACTTACTACTGGAAAACTTGATGATGTGGGAGACTACAACTCAGTAGAAGAAATGGTAGTTGCTTCTGTTGTTGCTATAGATGATTGGACAAATGTTGAAGTTGTCACAACCATGCTTGAAGGTGTCTCCGGGCTGGATGTAGAGACTTTTACTGGAGAGGTAGGAAGTGATGCAATGACTTCTGCCGCTATTCTCACAGTATCATCTACCTCAGTGGCTTCTTCTTGTTCATCACTGTTATCTTCAATGTCTTTTATTATGACTGTTTCAATACTCGGTTGGTGAAGATGGTATATGTTTTTCCATGTAACATTTGCAGCCTTCACAACCGATTCAATATTGTTGATCAGAATCAAACAAGTATTGAACTTTAATGTCATCTTACTTTCATTGTCCTTCAATGCCTTCTTTACTTCATCATTTTTCAAGCTCGGCATTAACTGTCTTAGGGTTTGATCAAATATGTCTTTTACAGTTTGCTTGGCATTGCTCCATCTCATTTTTATAGGATCTAATAGAACTGCTGGAACCTGTGGGGCTATTTCTTCAGGAGAGTATTTCCACTATCCCATCTTTTCAATAATAGCATCTTCTATTACCTTCTGTTCTGTTTCCGATCTGGTTTCATATTTAAAAGATTTTATGTTACTTACTCCAGATCCTGATCCGTCTCTAAAGAGTTTGATCCTTTCTTGAAAGTTTAGAGGAGGCCTTTTGAATACTATGTCTTTATCTGCCTTGTCTGCCTTGTCTGCCTTACCTCTTGCACTTCTCCTTGTAAATACAGCAGTGGGAGGCTTAGGTGCCTTAGTGACGAATACCTTTCCTTTCTTCTTTGTAGGTTCTGGTTCCTCTATTTTCTCATCCTTTTCCTCTTCTTCTTCATCTTTTTCTCCTTTGTCCTCGGTTAGCATTTGCATTTTGGCTATCCTCTTCTTTCCTTTGTTTACCACCTGTGGAAGCTTTATGCTTAGTTCAATTCTCACCTTAGCTTCATCATATGTTCCAAAATATGGAGCTTTGGGATTGACAGGCTGATTAAGAAGAGCTTCAATGATATTCTTGGTTTCATCAATATTTACCTCATAAGGAAGAGGTTTTACATATACAGTCCTCGGTTTAGCTGCTTGAATATATACATTGTCAAAATCCACCATAAAACAAATGTCATCCTTGTAATCTTCCACCAACTTCTGTGGAATCCAGAATCTATCATTCATTTTCTCTTTGAAAGACTCAAAATAATTATCCATGATGCTTTCAAAATTTTCACCTATTTCTGAGATGTATTCATTTATTTCATAAAGGACTGGCACATCTTTTCTCCATACAACTTTTCCTTTAGAAGGGAAGAATTTCTGAGCATAGAAGAATAAACAGACCAATAAGGATCCAAACTTACATGGATTGTTTTTGGAAGTTTGAATGCTTTCCATGTTTTTGTTAAACTGCTTTAACAATAAGTCTGCTAGGTCAAATGTTAAGTTATTCTTGACCACTTTGTATGCTAGGTCAATAGCTTCACAGGAGACACTATTCTGTCGACTTGAACTGTAAATCTTATGGGCAATTATGTGTGTACCAAACTTCAGTTCAGCATCGGTAATGCTGCTAACTTTCATGCCTCTACCGTCCCACTCGGCTAGGGTTTTCTTCTCTAGTTCCGTCCGACCTAGGGTTTTGGTAGTTTTTTCTTTGTTCAACATGGGAAGACCGGTGATTTGATGAATCATATTCTTTGTGATCTCTATGGGTTGCTCAAGCCAAATCTTGCCATCATGTACACGGCTGAGAATGTATCTAACCCATTTCTCCTGAAAGTTTTGAGGTAGATGTGCAATGTGAACTAAACCTTTATCTTCCAGATGTTTGTGCTCGGGTTTGAGAATACCATCCACACACAGTTCCTTACGCACAATATCTAGCTCTAGATTTCCCATTTCTTTAATTGAACAGTTGAAATGATTGCGGATATCGTTAATAAGTAGTACCTTAGGAGGAATCTGAGATTGAGCTCCATTCGGATCTAGGGCTGCTACAATTGCGGGCACGATCTTGAAATCTGGTGCTCTCCATTCCCCTTGGACTAACATTTTTGATCCTTTCTTCGTTGAAGTGCTGGATGATGCCATGGTAGCTCACAGAAAATTCCTTTCGCAAAAGTATTGAATCGCTGGGTTGCTCTTGAAATTTTCTGCTCTCAAAGTGCTAAAGGTTCACGGTGAAGAATGAGTTTGATTACTTTCCTTTTGTTTACAACTCTGTCATTAATGCTTAGTACAAATTAGGGTATGAATTCTGATAGACTGTCACCCACTAAGAATTAATTGCTCGGTAAAGACTTCGCAACTCGGTGAACTTGAGAATTCATATTGCTCCGACCTCGCTTGGTAAAGACTGGTACCGACCTTGCTCGGTAAAGACTGATACCGACCTTCCTGTGATCTTACTGCATCTTGCATACTGATTTAGATCTTTCTTATAATTCGGTTCTAGAACTGCTTGAGATTGGTCTATGAGAATGCAGTTCCAGTGCTTTCTTGGAAATTTAGTTTGAGTCGGTAGAGCCACCCATTCCATTACTTGGACTGGTTTGCTTGGTAGATTTAGGAATCCATTTTTGTCTCACCTGTTTCCTGACCTTAGTTGCTTCATTCTTCTTTCCATCTTCAACTTCACTAGCATTCATGCAGTTTCTGGCTATGTGACCGAGTTTAGTGCATTTGAAGCATCTTACGGTAGTATCTCTTTTCCTTAGATGATGTTTTATGCAATTCATGCCAATGTGTCCATATTCTCCATAGTAATGACATCTACACCAGGTGTTGTAGTCCCATCCAAACATTGCTTTCATAATTTGTTCTGCTAGATTGAATATTTTGGATCTGCACTCGGATGCCTTGTGACCTTGTTTGTTGCATTTGTGACAATTACCTCTGAATCTTGGTTTTTCCCTGCATTCATTTTCTTTGTGACCAATTTGATTGCAGTGGTAGCATTTTCCATTGAATTCTGCCTTTTTATTGCTCCAACATTTATTTGAAGTATGTCCTATTTTACCACAGTGATTACAAGTAGGTTTCTGATTCCTTTGAGTACCTTGCTTAGAAGATTCACCTTCTCCTTTGTATCCAAGTCCTGCTTTTCCTTTTTGCCTATGAAGATTTCGCTCATACAGCTGATTCAAGTCTTCTTAACTTTTCAGCATTCCTTCATTGATTTGTTTTTCAATGTTTAGGTCATCCACCAATCTTAGATTGATTTCCTTTTCAGATCTTAGTTCTTCTCTTTTGCTTTCTATTTCTAATCTTAGATTCAGAATTTCCTCATTTGTATGAGAGATATGATCAATTAGGTTTTCTAGCTGAAGGGTTTTATTTTGGACTTCAATGTTCCTTCCATCTAATTCATCTTTCAACTTGTTTCTTTGTTCCAAGATCTCACAAAATCTTGTAGAGTGTAGCTCTTGTTCTCTTTTTAATTTTCTCACTTCTTCCTGCAGAGACCCATTCTTTTCTAGGAGTTCTTTGACAGCATTGTTTGCTTCATCTGAGCTATTTGAGGGAAAAAGATCTTCAATCTTTTCTTCAATGTAATTCTGATCATTCATCTGATTTGCAAGTTCCTTCCTTCTTCTTAGGGATTGGGAAAGATGTTCTTTTGCTTCTTTAAGTTTAGCTATGGCCATTTCCAGATCTAGCTTTTCATTTTCAATCACCTTGTTCAGTTTGAATACCTCCATTGTCCTGGATCTTTGCTCAAGCTAGTTAAGCTTTGTCTTGAGAACCAATGCTGCTCTGATACCAATTGTTGAAAATATTCAGGAATTATCCGAATTACTGAGAGGGGAGGGGTGAATCAGTAACTCCAAATTTTCTTTCAATTACAGATGTATTAACATGTAATTTACTTTGACCTTTGCATACAGAAAGCATGAAACTTAAAAGCATTCACAATAATGACACATAGATTTGGTTACCCAGAAACCTTCCAAAAAGAAAGTAAAACTGGGGTGGGGATGGAACCCACAAGGCTTTAATACTGCAGAATAAAGTTGGCCGGTTAAGGCTTACAATTTGATCACTTCTGATGATTTGCCCTATTAGGAGCAATAAGGATTGCTAAATCCACCCTGTTAAAGGATTTAAAAACATACAATGAAGTATGCACTCGGTAAAGAGATTTTACAAAAGACTGTTAAGTCTACCCGGTTAAAGGATTTTAGTACTGATTCACCTGTTAGGATGAAATAGTAGATCTCTTGCTTTGCAACTGGATTGCTGATTGAGATTCATTGATGTACTGATCACCTTCTGTGATGAATTTGTCTTTGATGTTCCTTATACTACTGAAGCCCTTTGTAATTTGCTTATCTTTGCCTTTCTTTCTTTTTCACATACATGCTTATTACATACATCTTGACATTTTTACAACATTGTTTATATAAAAGTCTTAAACAATTAATTACAATTACAATTACAAAGTCGGCTTGACAAATAAACATAAGTGCTACTAAGTCGGCCCAAGTATGGTTACACGGTTCCTGCAAACTAACTCGGTGACTTTCTGATACTCGTCGTCCACTGCATTACTCGACATCGTCATGCACTCGGTAGAAGTGAAGGCACGGTTCATACTGACCACTCGGTAGGTTTTGAACTCGGTAAATACTGGTGACTCGGTAGACATGATGTTACTCGGTTTACACTATCCTGCTCGGTTTGTACTAACTTGCTCGGTTTGCACTGTCTTGCTCGGTTTGCACTGTTTGCTCGGTTTGCACTGTCTGCTCGGTTTGCACTATCTGCTCGGTTTGCACTGTCTGCTCGGTTTACAGTGTCTGCTCAGTTTGCACTGTCTGGTCAGTTTGCACTGTCTGGTCAGTTTGCACTGTCTGGTCAGTTTGCACTATCTGCTTGGTTTGCACCCAGAATGCAAATAAGTGTTGTCACTAGTGGCAATTCTACTTAATGCCAACAGTGTTAAAGACTTTTGGCATGGAAAATTCAAAATCGGTAGGAACACCTGTTAGGGATTTTTCTTGTAGGATCAAGCTGATATTGAATTTAGGCTTCTTAGGGCTGATTCAAACAAGAGAAAGACCTAATTACCAAGGATTGGATAAGATCCTCCTTCATTTTTGAGCTCCACATACTCAAGTAGGTATTACCTTTTAATGATGACTGATTAAACAGTGTTTACATGAGTGGACACTGATCTGCTATTAATCCTTCTAATGCATCAATCTATAAAACACTCTGCATATGACCAGGATCAATTTAATGTAGAGCTTAACCAAGAAAAACATGATTGCAAATAAAGCAAGGATCGGTGATTTAAGGATTCTCATCCTTCATCCTCTTAAGGAGGGGCAACCTAAATGATTCTCTCTTCAAGGAATCAAGAAATATAGACTATGTGTTTTAGGAACAGTCCTATCTATTTTGTGTAGTAAATAGGAAATGTAATATGGGTTGGTAGATGATGTGAAAGTTTTAATTTTTTCTCTAAAGATCTATGAAAGATAAAACCATAAGAAACAAACACCAAACCAGTGCCTTATCTAATGGGAAAAAGAAATCCAAATGCAAATCAACTAGATAATTTTAAAAGAAATACAACAGTATGCCTTGCATACCAGCCACAAATCCAAATAGATTGCCTTACAAACTATTCTATCAACCAAACACTGTTATTGTCAAAAATCCATACAGTTATATCTACTCTTCAAGATGAACTATGAGAACTTTTAATTCTTTCCCTGAAAGAAACTCATAAATCAATCAAGCAAGTTGCTTTACAACTAGTATATTTTAAATGCCTAACATATATTAAATACAAGAGTATAATATAAAGGTAAAGAGACAACAACAGTATATGGAAGAAGTTGCAGTGTATTTGTATTAAAACCAACTTTCCAATTACATTCACAATTCCGTTACTGAGAAGGTCAGACACAAAACTTGGAAGTCTGCTTCAAAGTAATTCTGTTCAAATTTTCTATATCTTTTTGACCCCTCAAAAATGAGTCTTCAACTCTATTTATATCCCCCTTTTCAACCACCTTGGATTCCCGTTATGAATGGGAATGCAACAAGCTTTAGATTATTGAAAAACCCTAACCCTAAGAGCACAAGAGACAAATCATAAAAATAAAATACAATAAGCCCTTAGGTGGTGGAAAGATGAAACATTCTTGGACTATTCTGCATCCTTGGCCGCTTGAAACTGACAACTTCAACTACAAGAATTTATGATAGCTCCTTAAGTTTAATGAGATATGGTGACCACCATTTCAGGCTAACCTACACCATTCTTAAATGATAGCTTATCATCCCTGTATTCTAAGATCAAGTGTCAGGTATGTTAGATAATCATTCTTCATCCAAAATGTCCAAGTCAACTGTAGCAGATCTAACTTTTTTGGGCTTTGTCAGTTCATCCCATGTAGTTACTTCTTCATCTGATGGCTAATTAAAGTTTTGGACAAGTTGTAGCTATGCTTTTTGTCTCTCCCACCTGATATCAGTAATTTCTTTGACATCTATTATAAATTTGGTGAGATCTATCTCAGCCTTAATAGCTTCATCTAGGGTTTTGTTGAAGCTTTCTAAATCAACATTATTATCTTCACCTGAAAATGCCTCCTTCCTAGGCAATGAAAAATCAGCATCCGATCTCCACTAATCAAGACTTTTTATGGTTACATCTGTATTCATGATTAAAGGGATAAACTTGTTGGAATAGGAGTTGAGCATGGCTATCTTAGCCTCAATTAGATTTTCCGTACCTTTAAAAATTGGTAATATGGCTTTAACTCTATCAATCTCCTCACCAACCCTCACAACTGTCTCTGGAATGTCACTTCCAAAGATTGAGAAAATATCAATCTTTCAAAAAGTGGTGCTCTGATAGACCAAAAAGTATGAAATCCGCTCAAAATTTGTACATAATTATTGACCTCCTTCTACAATTCTGGCAATTTTCCATAAGCATTAAAAATAAGATCAAATTTATCCTTAATTGCATTTACTCTATGCTACAAAATGTTCAATAGGGCTTGCAAGATAGCCTCATTCTTCTCATCATTTATCTTCTCCAATTATGCAACCACCTCCTCCTCTATCATTCCTTGTGCCTCAATCAATACATGCTACTTAGGAGGTGCAAGAGCTACTACAAGAGTATTGATAATTTATAGTTGCAGCTCCTTTGCATGCTTTTCTAATGCTGTTACCTTTATAATCTATAAATCCCTATCCTTTACAAGGGCACTATAGTCACTTAATAGAGCACCATACCTCTCAGATAGCTATTTTGTTTTATCCTCATTCAATTTTGCAAACTGGGTCAAAACCTAAGATATTTCTAGGTCCCCTGTATTGTGGATAGACCACACAATCTTATCTCCTTCCATCTGTTCCTTCACATTCAAAATTTGTGGCTTCTTGTCCTTAGGATATAAGCTCCACATGGGTAATGCCTGATTCTTTGGCCTATACCCTACTTGGGTTTCTAAAGAGAAAGTGACATCTTCTTGTTTCTTTATTTGATCAATTATGAAATCAAAATATAAATTCCACCTAGGAACAAGAAGCATGTTGCTTTGTTTTACCAATTGCCTGGCCTCATCTGGGGTCAAACTCTCAGCTTCATGGTCATATTCTTTCAGCTATTGTACTACCTCATCTGGCACTTGACCCTCTTCAATTATTGCACACAAGATGCAACATGTTGTTGCTTGTGCCAAATTAAGAAGCTTTTGAATTCATCTGAATTAAGAAAATTATCATCATTCAGGAAAGCATCTTTCTCAATTATCCTCTCATCTTGGCCAAGGGCCTAAGGCAATTCAACATCTTCAGTCTCATATCTCTATTGTCTTTTTTCCTCTCTTACTACTTTTCTTATTTTGTGATGATGGACACCAGTTCCTATAGAGAGGGCACCTACTCTATCTCTTTTTCTTTCAGAATGCTCCCCCATGAGTAACTTCTATTTTTCCTTGAGGGGCTCAGCAATATCATCAAAGTTGGGTAACTTACTGAGGTCAATGACTTCATTTCCTTCTTCAGTCCCTTCAATCATTGGTTTCTCCATAGGGGGTGGGCTATATATTGGGTAGCCACCATCACTATCTTCTTCACATTCAGAATTAGAGTGGGATTTTTTACCCTTATTAGTATCATCAATTTGATCCTTCATGGATTCTACCAATACGTCAAATTGAGCCATCATTTGCTCAAGTCTCTGGAGGTAAGGAAAAGTGGGAAAGAAACCCTCAAACACTAATCCTTTTCCTTTTAACTGTTTCTCAATTTTAAATAATCGATCTAATTGTTGTACTCTTTTCTCTACCTCATCATCTTCAATGATGTTTCTGATCACATCCTCCTCTAGATATTCCTCATGCTACTTATTAAAAGGAATTGTAGGCATGTAATATCTCCTAGTAGCAACTATGAAACCTTTTGTATCCACATATCTATATGGTGCTGCAAACATCTTGTACTTTTCTAACCAATCATTTACCTTGTTGAAAGCTCCCTTCCCAATTGTAAGATAGTGCACTTTGAAGTGCCGAGGTGTGAAAGTCCCTTTCCTGTTGGGAGCCAAATGTTCTTTATCTATCAACATGATTTTCCAGATAAACTCTAAAAATGCAATCCTTGGTGGGACAAAAAATGGCATCAGATGGGGAGGCTAAGGGCATCCATAAACTCTGATCATTGTATAACCCTTCTCAAAGAAAAAGTCTCCCCAATTATGACCTTTGGTCCAATTATGAACAAACTGTTGAGGTCTTACCAATTACAGGACCTTGGTGGATAACCTTGTACAATTAACTCCCAAACTTTGGAGAATGGGGTACACAATCCAATTTTCAAAAGTGTCAAAATCACACCTAGGACAAGAAGGACTCCAAATTCCTAACCAAAACTGAACTGGGTTGGGCTGCCCATTCCACATCATTTGTGGCTTGAGATCCTCCACATTTATAAGATTATAATTATGATACACAATAAGGTGCATCAGTAAAGAATAGTGTAAGAACTTGGGTGTAGAACCAGGTGTGAAATTTTTCAAAGATAATAAACCCTCATGCATTATGTTTATCACATATCCAATATAATTATATCCCCGGCTCACCAGACAACTTTGTGAATCCATAACCAACATCAAAATATTAGAGGTGATCCTCTCTGGGCCTACATCAACTCCCAGGACCTGGCATATCCCGTATGTAATGTATTTCATGTAAAACTAGAGGTCTTTGTAAAAATATGGAGTCAACCCAACCATGGGTGCAATGTAGTTCCTATTTTCTTTGGACATATGGCTCTTAATCTCCCTAGAGACCAATGCAACCTCTCTGACATATCTATTTTCTTAGGCTTGCAAATCTATTTTAGTGGCCATAGGGATTTGAATTCCAAAAGCATTCATGAATGAATTCCAGTCTAGGGTTACCAGGGGAGAGCCATCTTCTTTTCTAATAGTTCTAGACAAGGGATCATACTGTTGAGACAACATAAGCAAAGCATCTACAACTAAAAAGACCTTAGGAATAATTAATTTAGCTAACCCTAATGTCCAAGGGTTTGAGACTGGTACTGCACTATCACGGTTCTTATAAAAATATCTGAATAAACACATGCCTGTGACTTCAAGAGTCTTAGCATCTCTGCAATAAGCTAATTCATCCACAAAATAATCATCACTGACCTTTTTGTTCTACAAAGATCCTGGCAAGAGAGTGAGGAACTCATCTGAATAATTTTCTTTCACCTTCTCCTTAGACCCTCGGCTGGTTGAAGCCCTGCCTGCTACTGCTTGACTCATTCTGACTGAATACTGAAAACTCAACAAAATCACTGGTCACACTCTAATTCTAGAAAGCTCTAAAAATGAAGGGCTTTGTCCTCTTCACAAAGCTCCGTAACCTTCAAATGAGTGACCTATAACTATTTTATTATGTGGCATTGAATGCACCACTATGTCTGACACTAAAAAGCCATCAAAGACATCACCTCTACCATTACTTAGCACGAACGGAGCTCAATTTACTAGCCATAGCTCAAGAAATTCAAATTCAATTATTCAGAGACCTGGTGAATGGAGAAAAGTCTTGTAGTCGCTGAATAATATTGGTGCCTTTAAAATTCTTGTGAGACCTGGCAACTAGAGGACTTCTCGTAGTCGCTGAAATATTTTCTACTTTGTGAATTCATTATGAGATTAAGCGATCACTACAAATTTTTTGATCTAGAGACTCCGTGACTATAGTCGATCTCTTTAGTCCATCTTTGATTTTTCACATTACGAGATCACCTGAATATAGTTGATTTCTTAGTCACGGGTGAAATATTTCTCTTTACGAGATCACAAGACTAAGACCGTCGTTCACTTTTATTATGAGATCTGGCAATAATAGGAAAATTCTTAATCGCTGAAAGCTTTTCATAAACCAAATATGGTATTGAGACTTCGCGACCACCACAAGATCGAGATTAAATCAATGGTTGAGATGAAGTAGCTTACTAATCCTTCCTTTTAACTCGACATCATCTAGAGATCACAAAACTGTATGCATCTCCCAGTCATGAAATACTTTATCTATCCTTGGTTACATCTGGAGACTTGGCGAATACCTACTTCTCTGAGTCATTGAAAGATTTTCTTAACCATAGTTTAATTCTGAGATTAAACACCATCTGTTGATCAAATCCCAATCTCACATCCAACGCTGAGTCTCTTAATCCTTTATGACTTAACCACTGTATCTAGAGACCTCAAGACAACCATGTCACTGGATCGCTGACTGCATAGGAGATAACCACCACATCAGGAGATAATGCGACCAAAGAGGAAATCATAATTGCTAAGAAGTACATCACTTTAAAAAAAATCATTCTGAGACAACCCGACCAAAGGTAATTTTCATCTAGAGATCACACGACTATAGTTCTTTTCTATCATAATTTATCTTAGCAGTCGCTAGATCTCAAGAAGGACCTACTGAGACCTAGAGACTAAAAGGCAATCACTAAGTCATTTGACAATAAAGAATATTCCAAAGTGCTTATGAGATCAGGTGACAAAGGGCTTTTGAGCAATCGCTAGATTTTTAGGAATATTCTTATTTCTTTGTGAGACCGAGTGACTAACTAAGGAAAAATAAAGTGCACATGCTTTATTTAAAACTTAAGTGATTGGATAAAGTAACGAAGAAATAGAAGGCTGAAAGGTTAAACTAGGGTTTTTTATTTTTAAGATACTTAGACCTAGGAAACCCTTAAGACTTAAAAATTCCTCAAAAACATCCTCAGCTTTCAGGACAAAAGGCAAAAATAGATATTTTAACCAACAACACTGATTGTAACAAAATGTAAGCTAACAAAGGATGATGTATCTTTAGAGGTAAATTAGACACTATATAAATCTATGATTGGAAAATTGATGTATGTGGTACATAGTAGGCTTGATATAGCACATGTAGTTAGGATTGTGGCAAGATTTTCTGCCAATCCTAAAAATTCGCATACAGTTGCAGTTAAAATAATTTTGAGATACTTGAAGAAGACTAAAGACTATGGATTATGGTACATAATGGAAGGAAAATTTGAGCTCCGAGTTTATACTGATGTAGATTGGGCTGGAAACATTAATGACCAGAAGAGCACAACTGGTGGAGCATTCTCTTTAGGAGAAAGGCTTGTGACTTGGATAAGCAAGAAACAAGAATGCATTGAACTCAGTCTACTATTGAAGTAGAGTATGTTGTTGTTTCTGCAAATTGTTCAAATATTGCTTGGATAAAACAATTGTTGGAAGAAATGAATGAGGTAATCACTGACCTGGTGATCATATATTGTGACAACACTAGTGCTATAAATATTTCCAAGAATCTGATGATGCATTAAAAAAAAAAGCATATATATATTAAGTATCACTACTTAAGGGAACAAGTTCAAGAGAAGTAGGTGAAATTGGAATTTGTAATAGCTAAAGAACAACTTGCTAATATTTTTGCCAAACCCTTACCGAAAGACATTTGAGTATTTGAGGACTAGAGTAGGGGTCTGTCCCTTAACTATCAGTCACTAAGGTGATCAGGAGGTTGCATCAACCTATAATTTATCAGAAAATCGCTCATGTTGATGCACATAGCTCACACTTTAGTTTTTCTAAGGTTGTGAAAGATAGTAGAAGCTAGAAAAGAAAATTGTTTATCTGTACATGAAGGTACTTGATCTAGACTGAACAACAGAGAATTACTTGGCTGCTGAAGAGATTTTTATTTCCTTTTGTATTGTTGTCAAAGGAAGAGAGACTGTATATGAAATACTAGTTAGTAAGAACACATATATGGGAGAAAGAATTTGAGAACTGAAAAGATCAAATCCATAGGGAGAGTCTACATGGAATATTGTTTGTTTTGTAGTGATTAAACATATTAAATATCAAGCTAGGGAGAGCTTACCAAGCTACAAAATTTACCTACATATTTGTAGAATACATGTTTGGTATGTGTATGACATATTTCATATTGTTTGTGTTTCCATCAATGCCAAAGGGAGAGATTGATGATCTATAACTAATTGAATATCTAGATGAACTGAAGAAATAATGATTAGAGATCACTGAGTTACTAAAGTGGTATGTTAAGATGATTAAATCAATCAATATGTTGTCATTGATGTCAACTAGTTTTGACAATACTTATCATGACAGTTAAAAATATTTGAACATCTATAGAGGGAAGAAAAGATGAAGAAATGAGATATCTACATAAGGAAAAGATAGATATGAGAGATAAGGATAAGGTAAACATTGCGTAACTTATTGATGAGTCTATGACTTTATATTGTTGACTTGAGCATGTTACATTAGTCTATTATGAAGAAGAGACTTGATTTGGACAAGTCAATGTGGTCAGTAATTGAAGACTTCTATATACACCAAGCTAGTGCAGTGTATACCGAGTGACAATAATAAGAAAGCTAGTTATCACCGATGCATTTTAGTATTAATCGAGTATGGATGAAAATATTAAATGCTAAGAACAACTGACTGAAATTGATGAGATGGATATTGTTATGATTTCAAGGTTAAGCATGAAGTTAGTTATGAGATCCACATCTGACATAATTTAGAGATGATCTAAAGGATGAGATTGAAATGTATTAAGGACACATATGCCGAGGAAGGTTTAAGTGACAAAATGGATGAAGGAGATTAAGAGGCAAAATTTGATGGCTAATATGAAAATAGTTTACTTGTCTATTTAAGAGATATGATTTTCATTGTTGAAACATGCCAAACAAAAAGGAAACTATAGAGATTTCGCGTGAAGATTTTATTCATGCATTCCTGATCAAACTGTTTATAGAAAGGACCGAGCTGCAAACATTACCAAGTGTTAGAGAACTATTTACCGAGTAAAGTAAGTTGAGAAATATTGAGGAAGTGAATTGATTAATAATTAGAGGATTTTATGAGCATAACATAGATCTAAATATTTGTAATTGATTTGTGTTTGAAACAGATTGGAACTGTATCAGTTTAACCATTGATTTAGAAAATCTCTTAACTGAGTGGACTTAACAGTCTTATTGTACTACCCTATGACATTCATTAAATGTAAATTATTATCTTGTTGACCCCATAGTGAATGCTGGACAAAACTTTTTTGTTAGTGATAAATCCTCTAACCGGGTCACACATAATAGTGTGCATTGTAACCTTTAACAGGGTTGTCTCCTATCCGAGCTCACTTCAAAATAATGAATTATTTTGGGTTGTTAGTCCTAGGTGGTTTTTCCCTTGGTAGGGTCTCCACATTAAATCATTGTGTTATGTGTTATTTGTTATGATTGTTTTTCTTTCATACTTTGCATACTACATAGTTGATTTAATCGATAATCATGCAGTTTGGATAATTACTGGTATTCGGTAAAGTGAATAGACAAATTGATATTTTATGTTACTGAGCTACATAAATTGTTGAAATTTTTTTGTAAGGTACATCTTGGAGTTTGTGAATATAGGATAATTGATTTAACTGATTCACCCCCCTTTCAGCTATTCTAACAAGAAGGTGTACCTATTCCTTAACCCAAAATCCAAGCTTATGACTTTTTATAGAAGATTTGTAGTTGTACTTTGAATTAGGGTGATCTCTCAAATGGAAATTTGGTCTTGAGGCAGATCTAAATTGTATCCTTTACAATTTATAAATCACTAAACTTATTGATTGATTTCTATATTGAGAATATGTTGACTTATTTTATGTAATGTTATCTTGTTTATTTTAAATATGTATCACTGCTTCCTACTTGTAATATTTCAAACAACCACTTTTAAAAGAGGATAGACTAGTGCCTTCTTTAAATGGACTATAGAGACAACATCTTATTAATCCTATATACATCTTATGTGAGGAAAGAGGTAAAATGTTCCTATCAAATATTTTCTTTTGATTCTTTTTATTACTTTATCATTTCACAATTAGTCTTATTGAATTTAACCCAAACTTAATTAGACCAATAAGATAGAGATAATAATACTTATTAAATCTAATGATCGAGTTGTAGAATGTAATGCCCAAAAGTTCGGGTCCAAAACACAACGAACAATTTTTTTTTAAAGGTGAAAAAGTTCCTACGCTTACGATGTGGGACAAAAGTGAACATGTCATCGTCTCAAAAGAGACAGGTGATCACACCTCAACAAGGTTGTTTCCATAGGATGCTAGTTGGAACTCAATATAATCGGATTTCATTAAACATCCTAACGATCAATTTCGTCGATCGTCAGTCTAAAAATCATATAGGTTATCTTCGAGTAAAAAGGATATCATATTGGTATTGAATTATACATTATTGGAAATGGTTAAGCTATTTATAGTATTAACGTTATTACATAAACATTCAATTCAACCAACAAATTTTGGGCATCACATAGAATAATATCAGATCCACAACTTCAAATTAAAAGAACTTGCTAATATATATTAGTAAGGAAAAGTCTTGAACACTGTTTACAAAAATAACTTGCAGGAATGTAGTATATATTAAGTATTATTAAAAAATGATTTCTTGTCTCTCTTACATTTTACACCCCACATGTATATGTGGTTGAATAGTTTTCACACCCTTTTAGGGTGAAAAGAAACCACCCTATTAAAAATGGTTTTGAAAAAATTAATCAATTAGGTAAATAATAACTACCTATCTTTCAGATTTCGGTTTGGTCAGAAACCCAAGACACCTTGTAAAAAGAGAAGATTTGAAATAGATCTTGGAAATTTCATTTTATGAACTAGGTTGTTTTTATATTTTAAATTTTCAATCATTTTTATCCTCTTTCTATACCATTTTTGTAGCAGGTCGCAGTTCCCGCAACTTTAAAGCCTTCACTCAAAAAAATTTGATTGTTCCTAATGCATAAATTCTTTACTTTGTCTTTCAAATTTGAATTGAAAATAATATAATTTTTTATTCACTATCATGTAATATATCATATCATCAATTATTGGGCATGGATTTTTGGAGGCCAGTTTTAGGGTTTTATCACTATACGAACTCCAAAATTTGCCAAAATTTTTGAGCTCCAACAGTCTCTTTCTAGGTATGTATGATCCTATGAGTATAGCGAGATTCCAACTATCTCTAGAGAATAAGATGACATAACAATGCTCAATTAGATTATTTTTTATGTGAGTAAATTTATTAGGTGACCCCAGGCCCCCCAAAATAGAATACTTATTCTTTCCCTTGTCAAACACCTAATTTTGATTATGCAACAATGTGAAACTTCTAAACATATCATCCTTACTTGCTTAATATTTTATGTCACTTGATGTATTGCTTTTATTCCCAATAAAATATTCTTCTTTAATATTTTTTATGAATTTCCTTTTCATTTGAATTGGAAAGAGATACATACTATCCTCTTCATTTTTTATTTCTAGATGTTTTATCAATATTAATTGAGAGAATATTAAAATATCACAATCATATTTCAATAGTATTTTATTTTCATTTAGAAGCCCCAACATTTTATTACGTCCCTTTTCTTTTATGAAATTTTTAAAATCAACTTTATTGTCATGTGTAGATGCCACCTGAATATGATTTTCATGACAATTTTCAAAATTTCTTATGTCGCAAATTTGATTACACTTTTAACCATGTAACCCATCTTCTGAGTGTGCAACATTCTTTAGAGGAACAATCTTTGGTAAATTTTCCTTAAAAAATTTTCCTTTTAAAAATATTTGTGTATTTGACCATAGTATGCAAAGTGGGTTCCACCATTTTTATATAATTATTATCATTTGCACCATATTGTGTTTTATTTATTGAGAATATATCCTCATGTTCCAAAAACATTGTATTTCTTTCATACGATGAACTAGAATGCATATGAAATTTATCTTCAGAAGGATATTTCCAATATATTTGTTCTTCTTTAACTCCTTGGAAGCTTTCATGTGATTCATCACACAAGAGATCATATAGTGTATCATAATGCATACCTTAATTGAACAGATCCTCGTGAGAGTCATCATGTGCTTCATGAACTAGAAAAATATCAATGTTATCTCCTAAAATTTCCTCTTTTTCATATACTGTATGCAATTCAATTTTCTCTTCACAATATAGATGAATTATATTTATTTCATAAAATGGATTAAAAACTGATTCATATCTGGAATTTATTTTTCATATTTCTCAGGTACATTTCTATTTAGGAGATCTGAATAATTTTCAAAATCATTTACAAGCATATATTTCCTTCATCATAATCAAATCTTTCGTGCTCTTGAGATTTATTTTCTATTTGACCAAATACCTCCTATATATGCATTGATCCAATAATCTATTTAGTTTGGTGGATTAAGAAAAAAATTGTAGCTCATTTTTATCAACATGCTTCTAATAGTCCCTATCTAATAAATATAAAATTTCCCATGAAATCAGAAGACCTTAGTCTTCATCATTACATTCACTAATATATGTTTCCATACAAGTCTCATCATAATTAGATTCTTCTTCAATCTAATCCAAAATTCTTTCACTTGATTCTGAAATGGCATTTGGTTCATGTTTGACTTTTGTATATTTTTCCCTATATTCATCATCTGCTTCTAAAATTCTAAAAAATAATTCCAAATCAAAGTAACCTGAGATTCCCAACTCAGTAATTTTATTTATAAATAGCCTATGTGGAGGCATGATGTCTAAAGGTATTTCCAAATATATTTTTTCAATCCTTATGAACAAATGCACTACCGATTCACCTTCATATATTTCCAAATTAAAAAATACATCCAAGATAGACATGTAAAATTCTAATTCCATAATGTGATCCTAATTTTCCTCTTGTGTATATGGGTACTCATCTTCCTCAACTATGCTATGAAACATATCAAGAAACTATCACTCAAATTATTTTAATGATGAGATGCTTTGTGTTGGTAATTAATCATATAACTCTCTTGCATTATTCTTTAATGTCCTGACAAATAATTTCATCACTGTATCTTTTGCACAAATCTGATTATCCTCTATGAATGTGTAAAATGCATCCAAATGCTCAAGTGTCGATTCGTCATATTCTCCATAAAACTTTTCTATAAGTTGTAGAAGTTTAGGGAATAACTTATTGGGAATACATTGAAATCTTCTAAGATGCAATGGCCTCATGCCTTCTAGAATAAATGGTTTTCTCTAAAATGGATTTTTTTAATTACATTTTGAAATAGAATTGCTATCTTTATCAAAAAGGAAAATTTCCATCTCCTTCTGGGTCTTCTCCCTCAACAAAGTTAGTAATTGAAATATTTTGTTGAATAGAATCACCACCTCTCTTCAAGGAAAATGTTATATTTCTGGTCTTATGAGTTCTTATTACCAATAGCGTGTACTTTGTAACCAAAGATTGTGAGAATTTTTTCCAAGACTCTCCCCAGCAGAGTCACCAATCTATTGCTTCCCAAGTCAATAGATTGGAAATCCTATGAGCTTTACTAGCTTGATGCTTGTACTTTCCAACTAACTTGGCCAACGAATGGGAATGATCAATTATGATCCTCTTCACCTACACTTTAGGCTCTATAGGACCAAGATAGGTGTACCTATTCCTTAACCCAAACTTTGGGCTTAAGGTTTTTTTATAGAAGATCTGCAGTTATACTTTGAATTAGGGTGATCTCTCAAGATGGAAATTGGGTCTTCACAAAGATCAAATTGTATCCTTTACAATTTATAAATCACTAATCTTATATTTTCATTTGTGTATTGATAATATGTTGAATTTACTTTTATGTAATAATATATTGTTTATTTTGAATATGTATCACTGCTTCCTACTTGTAATCTTTCAAACAATGAGTTTTAAAAAATGATAGACAAGTCTCTTCTTCAATTGGGCTATAGATACAACCTCTTCTTAATCCTATGTACAACTTATGTGAAATGGGAATTAAATTGTTCATATCAGTTGCTTTCTTTTGATGCTTTTAATTACTTTATCATTTCACAATTAGTCTTATTGAATTTAACCCAAATTTAATGAGACTGATAAGATAGAGATTATAATGCTTATTAAATATAATGATCAAGTTGCAGAATAATATAAATAATCTCCACAAACAAAGATTAAAATTAGCTTTACCTTATGGAAGTAAAATCACAAAGGATTGATTAATCCAAAATGATCTGATTCATAACTTCAAATTGAAATAACTTGTTAATGTACATATTAATAATAAAAAGTCTAAACTACTTCCAAAAATAACTTATAGGAATGTAGTATATGTAATGTAGTATTAAGATAGGATTTCTTGTCTCTCTTTACATTTTACACCACACATATATATGTGGTTTAATAGTTTTTACACCCCTTTGGGGTGAAAATACACCACCCTATAATATAATTTTTTTGAAAAAAATAATCAACTAGAATTAGATAATAACTACGTACCTTTCGGATTTGGGTGTGGTCGACAGCCCAAAATACCTTGTGAAAAGATAGAATTTTAATTAGATATTAGAAATTTGATTTTCTGAACTGGGAAATTTTAAAATTTTAATCATTGTCATCATCTATTGATTCCATTTTTGTAGCACGTCAAAATTCCAACATCTCTGAAACCTTCACTCACAAAAGTCTGATTGTTCCTGTCGCAAAGCTTCTTTCCTTAATCTTTCATATTTGAAATAAAAATATTATAATTTTATATCCCATGTCATGTGATCTATCATCTCATCAATTATTGGGCATGGATTTTGTGATGCCATTTTAATGTTTTTATCATACTATATGGAACTCCAAATTTTGCTAGAAATTCAGAGCTCCAACACCCACAATTATAAATCTTCCTCTAATTCTTCTATGGATATGCCCCCACTTAAGTCAAGTAACCCAAATTAATGATCAACACACTAAAAAAATGAAAACTATGGACAAGGCTAAGAATGTGGTAAGTCCTTAGGTCAAAGAGATTTTAGAATGTTCCTCTTCATCCTAGGCAAATATCTTGGATTAGATAACTAAGAATTCTCATTCAAATATTTGTAGGTCAGATCCCAACCACTATTTAGCTACCCCTTCCTCCATTCCTCTCATCAAGTTCTTCCAAGATTTTCTTTCTATATATTATTGATAAAATTAATAATTTGTCTGTTGTTCACAACAAGAAGAATGAGAATACCCATTGTCTTCTAGTCAAAACAGAGACTAATATAAAGAAAATTAATATACTTGAAATCTTCATATAGTTAGGAGTAAGGGATGGTGATTAGTTTCAGGGCGTTCAAGTTGAGAAGGTTTGGGCTACTATTGATGACCTCACTAATAAGCTTAAAAATTAGGACAATCTAGAAATTTAGGTCAAGTTACTTAGAGATATGGTGACCTTGGATGATAAAAAGGAAATGTTGTATGCTAATGTGGCTAACAAGAGAAATAAGGAGTTGAAAGTAAATATTGATCAGGTGGTCCTCTATAGTAAGGAAATTGTATAAAACTCAACATACTTCATGTAAATTCACTAAGAAGAGTTGTAAAATCATCATGGTAAGTGTAAAATAATAAAGGTTGTGTCTATTTCTATTCTAGAGTGTCCTTCTAATATATCTCTTACATAAGGTAAATATAAAATAGGTTCTTTTCTACAACTCTTGAAAGATTTAAATAAGGTATTCATTGAGTGTTTCAGGGGTAGTTTCTATCTTTTGTTTCATTCTTGTTATTTTTATTTTTGGGTTCAGTTCTAGGTTTAGTGTTTTTCCTTTCTTGGGTTTTCTACGTCCTTCAAAAATCCTATCCTTTTCCTTATTGTTTCATTGTAAGGGTTTGGGATCTCTCTGAATTTAGCTAATAAAAAAATCTTTGGTGAAGTTGGAATCCCTTAAAATCATTACCTTACTCCTACTTATACACAATATCACATAGCTAACATTTCCTTGCACAAATTTGTACATATTCTAGTGTATTTAGAATTTTATATGCTTATTATTATTACAATTGTTGGATACTAATTCTACACATTGATTTTAGAGTTCTTTCATTCCAGTTCCATTCTATGAGTTGAATATTAATCATGCATAATATAAAATGATTCAAAAAATTTGTGAAATCCTATGATGATGATGATGATGATGATGATGAGGATGATGAGGATGATGATGATGATACATTCAACAAGACTTGACTAATCAACAAATACTGTTGAAAAAGAATTAAACTTTAAAAATAGCATTTTCTATGCTCATTACCTTTTATTTATATAAGTATTGATTAGTTGTAAAATATCTCATATTTATACATTAAGAAGTTATAATTTAGAAGTTGAATTTTTTACTAAAATATCTAGATACATCAATATAAAAGATAAATTAGAGTTTACAATCGAGAAATCTTAAATATGTTGCAGTGTACTAGTCTAAAATATTGTGCATTAAATACTATATTATATGAATCCTTAATAGATTGATTTATTTGATTTTTAAGATTAAAGTGAAATTTTACTTTATCTTTAAATTTATTGATTAGGAATATTTTATTTTATATCAATTATGATGTTAATATTATTTTAACTTATATTTAAAATATATAAATTTCTACTATTTCTTTTATTAAAATATACATTAACAATCTCTGTGTGTGTGTGTGTGTGTCTAATGAGAGTTAAAATAATATTACAAGATCATTTTTATAGTAAAATATTATTATTTTTATGTATGTTAATAAGTGAGAAGAAGATACAATACTAATATTTAATATAAAAGTATATCATCTATGTCTCTTGGAAAATATCTAATAAAAAAGTATATAATTTATAATTTTGTGTCTCATTTTAAAATATTATTTATATTTAAATATATAGCTAATAAAACCTATTGAAGTAAGATATATATGCTTAAATATTTTTAGATATTTTGGAGACAAGTACTCTTAATTTTGAAGTTTGGAGTTAATAATTCTTAATTTTTTTTCATTGCATATGGTTCATTAGAGGAATAGGTTGGCATAAGTATGTATTTAATTTATGTAAGTATAAGTATATTGTCGTAGATTCATTTTAGCTAGTGTACTCAAATAGTTTTTTATATTATAAATAAATTTTCTAGATCTTAAATGGAATTGATAATTAAGGAACTCATGAGATGGAATTTGGAAAGGCTTAAATAAATTTGAATATAGAGATAGATGGGGAGAAATTTTATTTCCTAAATGTAGAAAAATAAAGAACATAGTTTTTGAAAGATTATAATTATTAGCTTTGGATGTTGATGTTTAAAGGGTTAGTAAAAGATGTATATGAGAATGATGATGAGGAGATATAAAACTTCATGAATATTATTGTATTTTATAATAATATTATTTTAGTCATTAAAAACTACTCTACAATGTATTGTCAGTTGCAAACTCATGTAGACTAGGGCATGCCAATCAGACAATTGATACCATATCTCACAACAATGAAGTTAATTCATGACTCAAAGGAAACATAAAAGGGAGTTATCAACCAGGTTATAATTTTTAAATTTCATGGATTTCATTGAAAATAAACTCAATTCATTTTGTTTTTTTTCCAAAAAAAATCCACTTCTTTCTCTTATGACTCAACACTCTTCCGAAATGGGCCAATCCCTCTTCAAGGTCAGAAATCTCTAATAATGATTCAGGGCTTGAAAAACTTCACCCAACTCCTAAGGAAATTTATAATGCATATAAACAACATATTCATTCCACAACTAACCCACAAGAACTTTGAGTTCTCATTCCCATTTAGTACACCCCATAATTAGGCTCATTCCCTAGTAGCCCTAAAAAATGATAACACTAGGTACAATATTCAAGATAGCGAAGGTATAAAAAAATTAATAACATATTAAAATACCGTTTTGGGCTCCCTTCAACATATTAAAATCTTGGGTAAGGTTATTTTGGAACATACCATTTTTTATTTGACTGGTAATCTGCTACAACGTCCAATTAGGCCACTTTTACAAAGCATTTATATGAACTCCGAAGGCTTGAAAATATCTTATATGGACTGAATCAACAATTTCCTTGAGTTTAAATGACCACACTTTTCTCAAGTCACCAAACCCTCACTCTACCTAGTCAATTTAGCCTAATGGACATACGCTATCAGGCTAGGACATCCATCAAGTGACAACATACACCATCCTTCATTGTTTCAAATTTTTAAACTATAAAATACACCCATAGAACGTTCATTCTAAAAAAATTGAGTAAATTCCCCCTGTGGGAAGCACCACAAATTATTATTTTTGTGCCCAAACTCTCATTAGCTAGGGTTGCAAACCTTGTTACAAAAAAAGGCAATATATTGTCTGATACTTTATTGAAATAAATGAAACTAGATCCAATAGAAAGACAATTAAATTTCTCATCATATAAATTTGGTGTCATATCATAATTCTACTGTACACAGCCATACAACTTCCTGGAATAACTATACATACTAAGAAAATAGAGGACAACTTTATTTTATTGGTTAATCTTCAACACAATTACATTCTTGAGTCCTTACTCAAGCCTAAAATTTTCATTTTAAACTTGATACATAAAAAAAAATCCCGTCCAATCGACCCCAACCAAAATTTGAACCCGATGACTGTTGGTCTTTGACATTTTGCATTTTTACAATCTTTTATATAACAACTTTTACAAGATTTTACAATATTTGCAAGTTTAAAGCCAAATGATTCTAGTTACATTCTAAATGTTCTACTATGACTATTATTGACCAAATAAGACTCAACTACCCTAAAAATTAACATAAGACCTCATTTACAAAAAAATGGACTAACACATGGTGCCCTTGCACCATGCACCTGAATTGAAAAGTGCTCAAGTCCCTTAAGAACTACATTCTTGTAGATCATGTTCGATAACTTCACCTTCTGGTTCTCTAAATGGTTCATCATTTGGTAACCCTTTCCATTGGATCATGTACTAAATATTTGTGTTTCATTACATTGATAGACTCATTGGCACCTAGAAATTATTCCAATTATTTTCCATTCTTCTCTTTAATTTCTCTATACTTTACTCTTGGTGCACACTTGAAATCACCTTTTCTCTTCATCTCTTCCACTAGATTATCTACCCCTAGAATAATTATTTTATCTAGTTTACAAACCTTTGTCTTGATAGAATTTAACTACCAATTTTAACCTCATTTGCAATCAATAAAAAATACACTATCCCTATCATGATTTTATCATGCCTTTCTAACCAATCTTGCACTTCCACAATAAATTCATCCTTGACCTTCTCTTTATCTATTTTTGACACCAAATCATTATCCATTACCATCAAAATTAAATCATTTTCCA
The DNA here is from genome assembly GCA_027943335.1 of Chamaecyparis obtusa. Classification (NCBI taxonomy): domain Eukaryota; kingdom Viridiplantae; phylum Streptophyta; class Pinopsida; order Cupressales; family Cupressaceae; genus Chamaecyparis; species Chamaecyparis obtusa. The sequence goes on from BSBK01012580.1 coordinate 43,756, forward strand.
AACTTATTGTCCTAACATTTTCTTCTTTTTTAGTGGCTGCAAACTATTCATGTTTTTCTTCCTCAAGTGTTATAAAATCCTTCGTATCTAACATTATCACCTTTACTACCTTGGTTTGGTCCTCAACAACCTCGTATAATGGTGCTAGTGTATATAATTAGTTATATCCTTTTCAATATTATCATTATTGTGTCTATAATTGTAAATTGCATTCCATCAAACTAAGATGGTCTTCCAAGAAACAAATGACACACATCAATTAGAAAACACATCACATAGAATGCTATCTTTGTAACCACATATATAAAACTCAACTCAATCTTTCTCATTCACAAAAAGAGATTGACTTTCATTCAACCAAGACACTTTATAAGGTGTTTCATGAGGTATCATTTCCAACTTAAGTTTCTCAACCATTTCTATGGACACTATGTTATATATGCTTCTAGAATCTATTACTACTTTACATACCTTTCCTTTGAACTAGAAAGTGGTCTTAAAAAGTGTTCTTATTTGGTTTGGTTCCTTCTCTATGGATTATTTGAGGAGTGTGTTAGAAGAAATAGCTATTCCTGAGGGGGAGAGGGGTGAATCAGAGTAGGAAGGTTTTTTATTTTCTAAAAATAGATTTTAAAAAACATATATAAATCATTCAAAAAAGGTGTATACACAAGTTGAACATATGTAAATGACAATGACATATCAGAGCAAAGAAGATAGCTCACAAAGAGAAGAAACAAGATTTTTTGCGCTGAGTGGGAAACCCTCAAGACCATACGATTTTGTCATAGGGAGAAAAACCACTCTATTTGAACCTATTAACTTTATTGAGCAACAACTCATCTCTTTACAAAAACAATTTTAACTACTTAGGGCTCCCAACCTATTGCTTCCTTTTACACTATGTTCCCTCACAAATTATTTACACACATAACTATATGATTCTATACACACACCTATGTATATAAACAATCTTATAATTCTGCTTCCAATACTGAACCAAATACTTCCATATCCAGGACAATATGACTATGTATCTTTTTTTTACACCTTGATACACAACCCTACTTCCTTTCATAGGGAAGTATTAAAAAATTTAAATTGAATAAAATAATATCAATTATTAAGAACATAAAACAATTCTTCTATTTCAAAACCCTCTACTAGGGTTACCATAGTTAACGAACCAACAAATGAGTTTAAAGAACAATTCCAAAAATAGAAATTGAACCATTAAATGCTCTTTTCTTCTTCAAAATAAATCTGAATCAATCGGTCAAAAGATAGTTCTTTTTTATGAAACTGAAAAATATCTTGTCGATTTGTAACTATCCTTTCAACAAAAAAATTGAATAGTTTTAGTTTTTCATCAAACCCTCTGTTAGGGTCATTAGGTTAAACCATTATTTCAAACCAGTTTTAACTGTAGAAACCGGTTGTAACTAGCAAACCCCAAAACTGATAAATAATCATTGTTGTAAAATCAAAATAATCATAACTTTCTCAAGAATATTGAAACCACCACTTTATTTTTCAATGCAAGAATAAAGACTGAAAACCTTTACCATAGCTCAAGGAAAAACATAAAACTAAACAACCATGATACATTAAACAATGTCAAAAGAAATTTCTTTTCAAGAATTAAATATTCAGTTCAACAATGCATACTTGAGACTAAGCATTTTACCTCTGTTTTCTATGGAATTTTATTATTAGAAAACCCCCTTTGAATTTCTTTACAATATAACTTTGTTCAATTTTTACCAAAATATGTTGATAGTGCAAAAATAACCACAAAATTAATTAGAAAGTTGTGAATTGCCTGTGAAAGATTTACCACTGAATTTCTATTGTAGATCATAAAAATATTGTTATACAAAATGAAATAACCATCAAAGAATAACAATACCTTCACCAAATGGTATAAAAATGATACCAAACGAACCATTAACACTCACTGAACATCATATCAAAAACCCAAAATAAAAGTGGAGTAAACAATATATCAAAAAGCTTCACTAGTTTATCCATGGTGGCGACCCAAGAAAAATAAGGGCAATATGAACCAAAACAAATCTTCAAAAACTTTCTTCTTAATTCCAAAAACATATTATAAGTCCCTTTGAATTCTATCACTAGAGATAGACACATGGTCACTTTATGACCTAGTGAATATATAATATTGACAAATAATAACTCCACTGTATTCACTACTTCATAAAATGCCAAATAAGATCTGGTATTTGAAAACATATCATAATCATAGATAAGAGATTGTAGCTATGATGTAATGGCCACACTTTACCACCTTATATTAAAGAATATTCTTTTGCATCAAGAGAACATAAAATTCAACAGAGTGTTCTTCTAACCATCAATGATTCTCTAATTTCTAGAGTATCATGTTGATTAGAATATTTCACACTCTTATTGTCCTCTTCTTTCACCAATTGAGACCTTCTTTCTCTTCCATGTAAAGTAGAAGTATGTCCTTCATTGCCAAGATTGGTGTACAAATTTGTTGCATTGGTAGCACCTTCCCAAGAATGAAGTTGTGGCTCTGCCTTGGCCACTAAATATACCTCTAAAGCTTGATCTACCTCCTCTAAATCCACTTCTTGTATTTTTATATTTGTCTTGCACCTTATTTGTATCTCGTAGGTTCTCATAGGACTTTCTTGCAGTAGAAAAAGTAAATGTACCTCTAGGATTGTTGCCTCTTCCCATAGTATATTTATCTTGCCTCCTCTTTAGCTACCATTCAACCTGATTGGTATTTGATAACATTCCTCAATTGTCCTTATATTTTATAGGGTTAACTCATATTATATGTTGAATCTTATTTTTCCAAGATACCTAGCAAATTTCAGGACATCATCCTCCCTATGCCTTTCCCTTATACTCACCCTATAAAACTCACTACATTGGACCTAAGATCTGACATTAATTGATGTAGAGAAGAACATGAAAATAAGACTATTGATAACTTATATCTCACAAAAAAAGGATTTATTCCTTCTTAACTATCAATGAAAACATATAAGGGAGTTCTTTACAATGTTATACTTTTGACATTTCAAGGCATTTATTAAACACAAAATTAATTTAGTTTTGCTTTTCCAACAAAAATCCATTCATTCCTCTTATAACTAAATACTCTTTCAAAATGGGCCAATCCGTCTACAAGGTCACAAAGATCCAATAATGCTTCAAGGTTTCAAAACCTTCACTGAAATCGTTGGGAAACCTCACAATCAAATTCATTTCCTATTGGTTCTCACAAATAAAAATATTGGGAACAACTTTAAAGAAAAAGAAGACATCCAAAAACTAATCCCATATTGAAATACCCATTTGGAATCCCTTAAACATATCAAAAACTTGGGTGAGGTTACTTTGGAACATACCCTTCTATATAGTAATCTGCTACAAGGCCTAATTAGGCCACTTTTATAAAGTGTGTATGTGAACTTTTGACTCCATATCACCAATTTGCACTTCAAAGGCTTGAACAAGTCTCATATGGAATGAATCAACACTTTCCATAATTTTTAATGACCATATTTCCTCCAATTCACCAAACCCTCACTCTACCTAGTCAATTTGGCCTAATACACAAGAGTTATCAGACTAGGGCATCGATAAAGTGAAAACAAACACCATCTTTCATTCATGCAAGTTTAAAAATCATAAACTACACCCCTAGAGCCTCATTCTACAAAATTTGAGGAAATTTCATAGGTGCAAAGGGCCATAAATATTGTTTGTGTCCAAACCCTCATTGGCTAGGGTTACAGACACCGCTATAGAGAAATGACAATATCTTTCTTGATATTTAATAAAACTCAATGAAACTAGATCCAATAAAAAGGTAATTCAATTCATCATCATCTACAGTTAGTCTCAAGTCATAATTCCACTGTACAAAGGCATACAGTTACCTATAACAATTACATATAGTTGAAAGTAAGAAAACACGTGACATCTTTATTTTATTACTTGATCTTCAACACAATTACATTGAAAACAACTTACTCAAGTCTCTAAATGCATTTTTAAACATGACACACAAAAAATAACTCATCCAATCGTCTCCAACCAACATTTGGTTCCCATGACTATTGGTCTTACACATTTTGTATTTTAGCAATTATTCTTATAACAACTTTTGCAATATTTACACATTTAAAGACAAATGATGCTAGTTAAAATCTAAATGGTCCATTTTGACCTTATTGGACCAAATAAGACTCAATCATCCTAAAACTAACATAAGACCCAATTTATAAAAAAATAGACAAACATGGTGCCCTTGCGCCACAAATGTATCTCTGCTTCCAATAGAAACTAGCATACTTTTCTTATCCTTCAATTCTTCTTCACAAAAATATTAAAGAATTCAAATTCAAGTAGAGATACATCTATATTGTATTATAGAAACCTTTATAAGAGTTTAAATTTATTGAGTGATTACATCCCTATAATGGCAAATGATCCTAAATGATATGAAGAGGTTATGTTAGAGGAAACTAACTTTGGAATTTAATCATCTAAATTTTTTAGTTTGGTGGTCAATTTAAAGCTTGATTATTTTTTTATGTAGAGTACTATGAATATATGTTGTGATCATTTTTGGGAGCTTGCATTAACAACTTGTATTTATTGGAGAAAATATGACTCTGAAATATTTATAAAAACTTAATATACACACTAAAATATGTTTTCATCACTTTGGTAGTAGACTTTATTACATAGGTAGTTTCAAAAGATTAATCTAACTTCTTTAATTAAATGATTTATAAGTTTAATGTTACTAAATTTTTTAGCCTCAATTCTCTTTTCTCACAGCACAAATGTCCTTAGCCTAGTTATTTTTAGCTACATGCAATTTTATATGATCAAGGTAAGAAGCTCAAACCTTTTGTGTATGACTAATTTAAGATTACTTACAATTGCTATAAGATATTGATAGAAAATGATTTCTAGTTTATAATAATATATTTTTGATGAAAAAATTAATAGTAAAAAAAGAAAAAAATGATAATGTATACTTTTATATTTGTGAGATATTATATTTGAAAGATGGTATATAACTATGTTTTAAAAAATATACTCTTAAAAGTTAGACATTCTATAATACTAAAATTTTAGTTATGAACTTTTACTTATAAATCCAAATTACCACATATAAAATGCATCTAAATCAAACACATATCTTATCTAAATTAAATATAAATTTAATTAAAAATTAAATTATCTTCAATTGTACCCTCATAACTTCTTAAATCTATCTAGAAAATGTTCTTGAAGTTCAATCAACCTATTTTAACTTATTCTTTGAAAAAAATAGTGATAAATGTAGTTCAACTATATAATTATTACTTTACAAACCCTTTTAATATTATAAATAATATCTAGGTGTAGACACTAATTTTATTATCAATCTTTATAAAAAAACAAATATTATAAAAATAGAAAAAATTATAATTTTAATGATTCTCTTTCTGTATTTTGACATTTAAAACAATTCTTTCTTCTAGTCACTTGAGTGTTGATTGTCATAAATCTTTTCATAATGATGCAACATGGTGGAAAAATGCTCTTTATGAATATTTTACCCTGCGAAAAATTTTAATCTTTAGGATAACTTTACAAATGAGAATTTATTTCAACGTTGCAACTAGTTCAAAAATTCCTAATGGTTCAAAGTTGGTTTGAAAGTCTCTGTTGACTTTTGAAATTCATTATGGTCCTATTGATCAATGTGTGAATTCAAATTTATTTCTAAAGCTAGCTTGATGATTTGTCTTTAAATTTTTCTAAAACATCTCTTCCATCAAATCCATTGGTAGCAAGTCTTTCTTCTTCTCATTTCTCTATTCATTTGGAGGATGATCATTCTTGGGTGGTTGTGAATTGTAGGAACAAAGACCTTCCTACACATAACCATGCCTCTCTATGCATGCTTAAGGGCACTCCTAACTATAACCATGCCTCTCTATTCCTAGTTAAGGGTGCTCATAGAGGTCAAAAATTTCTAAAGGTGGTTTGCTTTCCATTATTTTCAACTACTTATAACATGTTTATGGGGTCTTCAAATCCTGCATATGCTTGATTGGCTATTGGTTTCTAGAAACCAACTTTATGCCATTTCACATAGCTTATCTTGTACATTATCTTTTTGTGTCTTTCTAAAAGATTTTTGATCCCTTATCAACCTACTTTATCGTTGATCATAAACAAATGATAAATTAATTCAATTGATCAAAAAATATATTTTAGTTCTAAATTATAATTATTAATTTTAGATTCTAAATTCTAACATTTCAATTCAAATCTTCAAATTTTAATTCCTTAAGACTCGTTTGTTTGCTGGGATCAGACTAAAATTGGGACTATCAAATCCTAGAATTGACATTTTCGATGTTTGTGTTCAAAACTTGAAACAAGAATAGGGATTTGTTAATTCCCATTTACCCCAAAACGAGTATTTGAATCTTCCATCTAAATGGATGGAATTGGAAAATCAATTCCAATTCCACTTATATGGGAATTGGGGGTAAAGCAAAATTGATAATATTTTGAAATCTATATGCAAACAACATTTCCATCTCTTCATTATGTATTCCAGGTGAACCAAATAGTTCTAACCATTTTCCGAATTTAAAACTTCTAGAATTGTCAAATACTGAGATTTGACAATTCCAACAACCAAACAGACCCTATTCAATTTATTTTTATTAAAATCTATAATATTAAAAAATTATATTAAATTAATTTAAAAATTTAATACATAATATAAAAAAAACTATATATAAACAGTTTATACATAAATATAAACTGATTTTTTTATTAAAAATGAAACATTGTGTAAAAATTTATAATAAATTAGACCATTTTATATTTAAATTTGATTAAAATAAATTATTGTTTTCACCAACCATGTTTGACCTTTATTAATAACTTCGTAAAAGCGTGTTTACAAATCGACGTTTTTTTTTTAACTATATCTTAATTCTCCTCTATATTATATCTATTTCAGTGCAAAAAATTAACTTGAACCTTACAACAAATCATACTTTTGTGTCTACTGAACAAAATTGTAAGTCATAGATTCCTGTTTTAATCTTCGATAAACATTAATACATAAAGTAAAATAAATTTGTCAAGTACTTTGAAACATATCAATACTTGCGGGTGATGCACGTGAACTAAGCAAAAATTGTAATTTTTCTGTAAGAAGAGAAGTCTTCATCAAGAACATTACAGAAAACAGTCGCACCATTAATCTTTAAGAATGACTTCAAACAATTAATCTCACTCTGATATACATAAAACAAAGTAATACTGCATTATCGCTGAGCACCATTAACTAACAACGTTTCAACAGTTCTATAATATTAATAATATCAAGGAACGCATTTCCCTTCACTATTGTCCAGATCATAAAAACATGTGATTACCATGGCTATCAAAAGCATCATAGACCCAGATCAGAAATGTTTCACGCGATACATGATTCAAATATTTGCATTTTACACTACAGCACAGGAAATAAACAACAAAATATTATAGTGAGTTTGAATTTGCTTTTTCAAAATAACCTGTACTAGAATGGACTCATCAGGCTTTAATGGCTACCCACGACGTTCAATTTCATTGTCTACTGTAACTCACTACAGGAAGTTAATATAAGAATCACAAAATAGTACTATGGCTGCTGATTCAACGAATTTAACAAGGCTTGCAAACTTAATGTGGAATAAATATTTTAGACAACTTATTTACAAATTTCATAAGGTACCAAACGACTTTGAAGAATCTGTTTGGCCTTGACTGCGTGGTAAATATACTAAGAAAACAGGAGTAATTAAGAAAGTACAGTACCAGGAAAACAACATCCGGCTTTCAGAAGACATAGACTCTGATATGCCACCTATTTGCAAATAAATAGAAACAAGTTCATCTTACCTGTGCTACTGCTATTAGATCATCGTAGATGTCCAACATCAGCTAAGCTTTAAAAAGTAATTTTGTTTTCTAGCTGGTTCATTCTCCAATCATTCTTATGATTTCCTGCCATAATGATTGGACAACTATTTTCAAGGATCTGGGCAGTGTGGAGAATGGAGTATTGAGGAACTGCAGGAATCAGAGCGAGATTCAGGTGCCCCAATGTTGCTACATGCTTGATCGAAAGCTGATTCATGATGAATAGAATGCAATGGTTGGTGTACCATAGTGCAATCTGGTCGAAGAAGCATATGCTGGCGTTGCAGATTATTGAAAGCTGACAAACTGTGGCCTGAATCAAATGACGAGGGCCCCAACATTGGCCTGTTAAGAAACTGCCTGTGCATCAGATTTTGCTGATACTGAATAGACGGAAAAGAGAGCTGCTGAAGTGATAATGGAAGTGCAGCATAACGCTGAATTGGGTAATTGGGAAGAGAGATATTCTGCTGTTGCAGATCAAACACAGGATTATGGGCGATTTGTGTATGCTGATGGAGCTCTGGACATTCATAAAAGCATGGAGGGAAGTAAGCAAGTTTGACAAAGTCAGAAGTGGCGGCGCCGTGTGCAAATAAATTACGGCAGCCTAACAGCGCCGAACTTTCTTCTGGCCGTGTGAAAGCTGAATTTGTTGGTATAGGGATTGCGGCTGGAAATGCAATTCTATCTGTACCTTGATGATTTGATTTGGCACTCACTTGATTAGTGCGGCTGGAATCGGCGAGCTGGGCTCTTTCTGGAAAATTCAGCTTGGCTTTCGTGCCTCTGAATTTTAAGGCGGCTTCGTCGTAAGCTTCTGCAGCGTCTTCTGCAGTCTGAAAAGTGCCGAGCCACACTCGAGCCGCTTTTTTTGGATCCCGGATCTCTGCAGCCCATTTACCCCAGGGTCTTTGTCTTACTCCTCTATAACGCCTCTTTCTCTGCTGCTGTTGCCCATCGGGGACTTCTTTGGGAATTACAAATTGTTCTTCGGCTTTAGTCTTCAATTCTTCATTGTATGCAGGATATGTCTGCTGGTTTCGCTTAGTGTCACTGACTTCTGGATTTCATACAACAACGATAAGTAAAACACATCATTAGAAAAATTAGATTTAATCTAGCTATACCTTTATTGATTGATTTTGAATTCATCCATGGTTGAATCTTATAGAACATTAGCAATAAAACTCCTTCGTTGATCGATTCTTTTACTCTTTTATGGTTGAATCTTCTTTTTCTCATTCATCGTCGAATCTTAATAGAACACTAGCAGTATCTCCATTGATCGATTGTTTACTCTTTCACTGTTGAATCTTCATAAAACACTAGCATTACCTTCTTTGATCGATTTTTTTATTTATTAGTGATTGAATTTTTATAGATCATCAGCAATATCTTGATTGATGTTTTTGTAACTCATTCATCCATGGATGAACTTCGTCAAGCTCTAGCAATACCTTCACTGATCCTTTTTCAATTCATTCTTGGTTGAATCTTGATAGATCGTTAGTGTTTATTTTTTGTATTTATGCTCGTTCATGTATATTATTTCCTAAAAGGATCTTCTTTTTTCATCATTTATATTTATGTTTCGAATCATATTTTATTATTCATCATTAACTGTTAGACAGGAGATAATACTTCACAATTTTCTCTTCTATTTTCAGTCGTCTTAGTTTTTCATCATTTATATTTATATTTAAAATTATATTTCATGATCCTTCTTTCACAGTCCGACAGGAGATAATACTCCACAATTTTCTCTTCCGTAACTGTTTTATTGATGATGGATTACACTCTATAGATGAATGAAAAATTGTAAATAATTAACATTACAAATTTATCAAAACGATCATTATAGATGAAATGTTTTCTCCTCTCTTACTACTTATTGATGATGACTCAAGTAGTATGATGATTAAAAAACAGCAGATGGTTAAATCCAAAAATTTATCAAAACTATTGTTAGAAATAGATTAAGTTGGTGCTATTTTAATGTAATCACCATTCTTTTGTTTGTAGTCTCAGTAGCTCAGAGCAGACAGAAAAGCTTTTAGACATTTCAACCAAGCATCATGGCAGATCATGGAATTATAGGATTTTGGTTCCAATTACATGGCATCCTAGACCGGTCAGTTCTGATAAGGTGAAGAACTTTTCAGGTGGAAAACCCTTGGTCTGCAAGGGTTACTAGAGCTGAAGAACTAAAGATTGTCTTTGGAGAGATCATTAGTTTTCTCATTTCTTTGCTAAAAAGAACTGGTCAGCGTTTTTCTTTTTAACTTTTGTATATCATACATATTACACGTTCTATGATTGTTTGACTGCAGTAATCCAACTCCTATTTCTGCTTCAACAAGAAGTTCATACATCTTTAGGTGCAGTAACTTGAAAGGAGTAAGCGTTTTTTTTGTACGTTTTTGTTGGTCAATAATGCTGTTGTTCATTTCCCAGTTTTCTGATTCCCGATAGTACCCTGAGAGAAAGCAGCTTCGATTACTTACGGTGTAGATAGATTCTATTTTGCATATTGTTAAAATCGTTTGGCTTCAACCCGTTTGCTGTGTTGTATATTTAACTCCCAAAAACTAAGCAGGTCATTAAGCTTGCAGCTTAACAAGCACTGGATGCAATGGAACATTCCTGATAAAAGTATGAGCTTGCAGCTTTAAAAAAAAAACCATGAAAATAAAATTTAACTTTATTAGTTGTTTTTAGATTTGATTATGGGAATTTATTTCTTTAAAGATTTTTATTATATTTTTTATTATTCTTCTCGATCATTTATCGTAAAATATAATTGAAAACGCTGAAAAAATCATACGATCGAATAATTCATGTCTGCAAATAAAATTGATGCTTCCAAACAAGCGTTATTTAGAATTTGACTAAATTTGAGATCACCAACCACAAATCATAACGAAAGATACGAAATTTTACTCAAAACAGTGAATCAGCTTTTGATATTTTGGGGTTGAGATCTCCAAATAAAACCAGTGAAAGAGCTTTCGATATTTTCCTACAAAAAAATTCAGATTTGAAGACAGATAAGAAAAGAGTAGCGTATTCACCTTGAGGAGATGCAGCAGAAAAATGATGATCAGAAAGTTCAGTCTTCACATAGATAGGGTTTTGGATTTGTGCCGTCGGCTGATCATCCCGTTCTCTCTTGCGTCCGGTGAGAGTGAGATCCACTTTGTCTTCCATTGGACGAACAATATCTCCAGAAATAACATGCGAGAGAACAGAAATCATGGCCAACATGTCCTTATTACAACGATCAACCATGGACGAAGGTAAAGACGGATTTGAAAAGTGGAACCGTTCCGGATTCCACTCCAGATCTGATTCATCTCTCGGGCTCGCCACTTTGTCCTCTTTCACTCACACTAAATTAGGGTTTTCAGAAAATCCCATACAATTGCCAAATCAAAGAAGAACAGCCGACTACAGTCGGCAAAAAAGTAAACTGAAATCCAAAACCCTCCATTTCATTTACTTCGATTTGAAGTTCGAATGAAGATGCATTCGCCCAGAACATCTTTAATTTATTTCTCTGCTTAGCTCTTGCACTGCATGAGGGTTTGCAATGCACAAGATTCCCGGCCAGTCAACCTCAAACCCCCAAATACGCAAAGATCGGAAATTTTCTGCTTGATGAGCGACTTAAAGACTCGTACAATGATCTCCGAGTACTGCTAAACGACTCATGACCGCTCTGTTCATTCTCGGTAGCTCTTCTCAGAAGACTTCCATTGATGTGATTCAGATCTAAATAAACATTTTCCTCTACTATAATGGCTTCTGCTTTCCAGCATTTCCTATGAGGACATATTTTTGTCTTTCTATTGGTCTGCGGTTAATGCTGACCGCTACAGTTTGCTCTTTTGTGTGGCCATTTTGAATGCGACCGTATAATGACCGTCAATCTCCGCAACTTTAGGCAATTCTCTAAATTTGTCTACATGGGCTGGTCACAGTGATTTGTGTGGCCCCGGATGCATCATAATTTTACGTCATTAGGAAACGTATGTACTGTTCGCGCGAATTACACGCAAATTATCTTTTTTTATTCTTGAGGAAAAATATATTCTCTCTATTCAAATATTGAACACCATAGAACATCTGATATGGTGTTTAAATTTAATTGGAAAGGTGCTACTTGTGTAGGAGTATATTGTAATAGTAAAAATTAAAAAAATTCTGTTTTGTAATATTATATTGTCAAATTTTTTTGTTTGAAGATTGTTATATATTTAGTATTGTTAGTCATTTAGTTGGTATGTTGTCTATTTTCTAGATTTATTTGAATTTTACATTGTTAAATTTTTTATTTTTTAATATTATTCTGAAGTATTATAATTGTAATAGTATTCATTAAAGTTCTACAAATTTCCAAAAACAGTGAATATGTTTAAATTTATTTATAGTATATATAATACATAAACAAACATAAATATAATATCATTTCTCTATTTTAAACAATGTTACACATGACAAGAACATAGATATGTCTTTCTTTCTATGGTTAATATTTGTGTTATATTCATTTGTGTTTGATAAAGCCCCCTTTCATAATCACTTTGTTTCCTATCCCCTGTCTGAAATCAAATAGCAAGATAACCCTACTTGCAACTCTATTCATATTGAACTTTTAGAAAGTAATCCTCTTTCAGAAAATGCAAACCCTAGCACTAACAAGAAAGGCAAAACTTCAACATTTAGTCCTACCAAAAAATCTCTTGAAGTTGAGTCATTGGAAACTACCCCCAAAAAATAGAAATGTACTTGCTAAAAGCCAAGCCTTGTTAAAACTGAGAAAATTAGTAAACGGTTTAAATGTAAAATCCCAAAGACTAAATTGAGGATCTCGAAGACAAAATGGGTGATGGTGAGAGCCAAGATGAGCTTAGGCTAGAGAGGAGCTTGGGGGAAAGGCAGTGCGCCCACCTTCTAAACAAGGAGCTAAAAGTTAAAACAACCATCGAAGAATTTGTCCTTGGAATTGACTTTGAATATGAACCATAAGAAGGGGACTCTATTGATGACACTAATGATGAGGATTATGTGTGTTAAGATAATGAGTATGTTGAGGAAGACAAACTGAAACCCTTGGATATTACTATCAACTTGGATGATTATGATGATATTAAGGGCATGGAGTTTGTGTCCCCTTTAGTTAATACAAAATAAATTACAAATGAGGCTCCTCTACCAAATTTTGTCTTGGATAACAAGAATTATCCCCACTTCCACAAACAAGTCGAAGACTTACAGAATAGGGTTGCCTCTCTAGAGGAAATTTTTTCTTCCTCTAGTCATTCCAGACAACAAGTTGGCAATGATAGACATTCACTTTGCAAGAATATAGATGGTCTAATTTTGAAAGCTGTTATGGCTACAGTGATGGGACAAAGAAAAAATAGAAATAATATGATGAAGGAGAAGGATGTTGACCAAAGGGTTAGGATGGATGAGGATAAATATAACAAAGACGACAAGGAATGAGTTGTCAATCTAAAGAATCTCTCAAGGAATTTGGAGATCATCACTCATGGGAATTCTACCATGGAAGCGACTTAATAAGGTTGATTGCCTTATTTGGTTTAGTCTCTATAGGGAAGTGGTTATTAAGAAGTTACTTTATTTTATTATATTTTGAAGACCATTACTAGTTTCTTTTATGTTTTTGAAAAACTTAATGGATTTCTTGGGTAGTATGGATTGTTTAGTTTATATGGATATGGATTTAAAGTCTCATAGCTAGAACTTTTTGAAGCTGATAAACTACAATTATGTTCATGCTTTTAATTATGAGAGTAGTAGTGATAGTTTAACTACTATGGGTCTTCTTAGTAGTTTCTGATTGAATTTTGTTGTTCTAGTTCAAGGATTTTATGTCTTCAGGCTATAATGGGTTGAATTCTAGCCACTTTGATCTAAATTATATGTTGTTTGAGATCAGGGCCCCCTCCCTATTGAATCAATTAAAAAAATAAGGATATTTTTAATAAATCTATTTAAAAATATCTTGTATCTTAATATTTAGTTGAAATTTTTTATTATCTTATTTTGGAGCTATTTTATTTAACCTATATAAGAAGACATAAAATTCAAGTGCTTTTTAGTTTATAAATATTCTGTTGAATATTAAATATTACTATTTTGGCATGTAGATAAATTATCAAATTTAAGATAAAATTCAAGAGTTTTTGTTAACATTCGCACATCATGACCCTATACCTACTGATCTCTTCACACAATGTCTCTTGTCCATAATATATTTTATAATTAACATTAATTTTAATTATATAAATATTAATATAATATTAATGACAAAGTGATAAGGTTTTGAAGATGGAGATCTATATTTGAATCTCTAATGTGACATCTATGGCTAAAATTATAGCTGACACTTCATAGAATTTTCATGTGACTTTTGAGTTGATCGTGTTGAAAAGAGGAGGTCCCCTTTGTGACTTTTATTGGTGTGGGACCAATCTAGATAATTTTTCCTAATTGATTTACAACTCTAATGAAAAGTTTTGAATACCAAAAAAACTTTAATATTTAGATTAAATTATTGATTATAGTAATCAATATAAATATAATCATGTTATGCTATATTTACATTAATATAAAAATAATGATTGGATAAATAAATTAAAATTGAAAATTTAATTAATTTCAAATCATTTGGAATCACTTCGGTATTAAGTTAAATATTACTACAAAAAATTAAAAAAAACTAAGCTATTTATTTGGAATGGGCTAATCTTGGCTTGAATTTTATTATAAGCCATTATTAGTTCTGTAAAAAAATTTACAACATTAGACAAAGAGTATATTTAATCTCTCTCTCTCTCTCTCTCTCTCTACACACACACACACACACACACACACACACACACACACACACACACACACATATA
>BSBK01012581.1:0-55000 GCA_027943335.1 Chamaecyparis obtusa
GGATGTAGCTAAGGGATTTGGAGGTGCGCATTTTGAAGGAAGAAAATGCCCAAGGCACTTTCGGTCCAAGTCAGAGCAGTAGAGCAATGCACATAAGGATGGCTGATCTAAGTCTAAGCCTAAGAAGAATTGGAACACTGGTACTAAGAAGTCAAAGGATTCTACTCCTGCGATGGACAATAAGTCTGAATGGGATTGGAATTGTTTCATATGCAAGCAACCCAATCACTTTGTATAGAAGTGTCCAGAATGAGCTCGAGTCAATGCTTTGTGAGTTGGGGAGAAGAGGGTACCGGAGATGGGCCATCTTGCAGTTGATCAACTCACTGGGAGAATTGACAACCTCTAATGCATCTTCAAGCATGATAAGTAGACATGAGCTCTGCTACGTTGAGACATTCTTTGGAGGCAAAAAGGTGTTTTCTATGGTAGATTCAAGTGCGACACACAACTACATGGCAGTGAACCGAGCCAAGGCATTGGGTCCCAAGCTCAATCCCACCGAGTCAAGCTTCAAAGCGGTGATTGCTCCTACACAGAAGGTCAACAAAGAGATCAAAGATGTAGTGGTGTGGATTAAGTCTTGGCAAGGATCGGTTGACTTGGTGGCGATTGACATGAAGGATTTTGACTTGATTTTGGGATGAGACTTTCTAAGGTAGTTGACAATGGTGGTGACTCCTCACCTTAGATGCATCTTGATGTAGGATCCAGTGCAACTGCACCTTGTTCCAATAGTGAACTGAGCTGACTTAGTACAGATGCTGAGTGCAGTTGCAATGAAATGAGCAAGAAGAAAGGAGGATGAGCTCTTCTTGGTGATATTTCTTGGAGGCTGTGATGAAGGGGAATCATCCAACATGTCTAACCATGAAGCAGTGGATGAGGTCCTAAGGGAGTTTGTAGATGTGATGCCAGATTGACTTCTTGCACAACTACCACTGAGGTGACACATTAACCATAGGATCAAGTTGGAGGCTAGAGTAAGGCTACTCACACGAGCTCCATATTGACTTTCAGGCCCTCAAATGGCAGAGCTAAAAAGGCAACTTGATGAGCTCATAGAGGTAGGCTACTTGTGGCCATCGAGATCGCCCTATGCCACCCTAGTGCTATTCCAAAGGAAGAAAGATGGGTTGATTCATTTATGTGTCGACTACTTGGCACTAAACAAGCTCACTATAAAGAACTAGTATCTTCTCCCACTCATAGCAGATAGCTTTGACCGGCTTATGGAGGCAAGGGTCTTCACTAAGCTAGACCTGAGGTAGGGGTACTATTAGATCTGAGTTGTAGGAGGCGATGAGGAGAAGACTGTAATCATGACCCAATATGGGTCATTTGAGTTATTGGTCATGCCGTTTGGACTGACAAATGCACCGACGATATTCAACACGCTCATGAATGACATATTCAGGCTATTGTTGGATTGGTGTGTTGTTGTCTACTTGGACAACATCCTGATCTGTAGAATATCACTTGCAGAGCACAAGGAGCATCTTTCAGAGGTGTTCAGTCTTCTTAGGATGCATGGGCTCTTTTTCAAAAAGGAAAAGTGTTTTTTTTCTTAGGAGGAGGTGTCATTCCTTGGCCACATTATTGGACATGGGTGCATCCAACCTAATCCAAAGAAGTTGGCAATGATTCAGGATTGGGAGTCACTATGGAATGTTCATGAAGTGAGGCAGTTCCTTAGATTGGCCAACTACTATAGGAAGTTCATGGCGGGTTACTCAAAGATCACAACCCCTTCGACAGATTTGTTGAAGAAGGAGAAGCATTCGACATGGGGACAACGTCAGCAAGAGGCATTTGACTTTCTCAAGTGCAAGCTCACTAAGGAGCTAGTGCTAGCACTTCCAAGGTACAATGAGCTGTTTGAGGTTCAAACTGATGCATCAGACTATGCGATCAAAGGCATCTTGATGCAAGATGGGCATCCTATGACATTTGAGTCATGCAAGTTGAATGGATAAGAATGAAACTATTCAGCACATGAGAAGGGGATGACCACAATTGTACACTACTTGAGGGTGTGGAGACACTATCTACTTGGGGTCCCGTTCATGGTGAAGACAGACAATGTGAGCTCAACCTATTTCAAGACCTCAGCAAAGCTGACTCCTAAGCAGGCTTGAAAGAATTCCTAGCCAAATTTGACTTCGACTTGATTTACAATCTTGTCATGCCCATAATTTTACACACAAAAACACACCAATTTTTTTTTTTTTTGAAAGGATTATAAATTTATGTTTAGGGTTAACATATGACTTAAGTTGAACGATCGATATTGAAAGGGTGTTGGCAACCTTTGATAAAAGGGTTATTGTTATCACGTACCCCTAGCATATCAAAAGACCCATCAAATTCTAGGGTTTACTGACACATCTTATTCTCAATCCAATTGTGTAAACATATGCTATGTTGCAAGTGCATCAGTAAATGGGTTAGAATCTTATAACTCTAAACTTTAGATCTATCAAAGTTTAAATCAGTTGATTAGCACATAGGGTTAAACTTTAATTGAAATTTGGGTTTCTTAAAATGATAGATGACCATTAATAGTAAATCTCCAATTTCCCATAATGACCTAACAAATCCATAAATCATAATATTGGACTACATTTAATTTTTAATTCACTAAAAATTAAACTATAATATCCATTCAATAAACACATACTACACCCCCTTATTAATTTTAAAAAAACATAATTGATTAAGTATTAATTATATTAATTAATAGTATTTATTAATTAATATAATTATTTAATATCCAAACAAATAAATTAGTTATATAATTATAATAAATATATTAATTTACTAATATGTAATTGATATAATTATTAAAACCACAAAATAAATAAATTATTAAATATTAATTATATTATTTATATTAATTAATAAATTAAATAAATTAATTATTAAATGATAATTATGTTAATTAATAATATGTATTAATTGGCATAATTATTAAATATTATAATAAATTAATTAATAAATATTATTTACATTAATTAATATTTTTAATAGTAATTAATGTAAATAACATAAAATAAACAAATAAATAAAATGAATTAAAAAAAATTAGCACTTGAATAAAGTGCCAAGTAGCCCTAGCACCACGGGGCCTGCGTTGTCAGCGTGGTACCTCGCGTGCAGGGCCCCTCGTCCTGTCGCAGTAGGGCGGTACCTTGAGCGTGACAGGGCCCATCCTACTTTGGGAGGCAGCTACCTGCCTCTGCAGGGCCCGTGACCTGTCCCCGTGGGGGTGGGCTGTGGGGCCCATGACCCCCCCCCCAAAAAAAAAAAAAAAAAAATTTAATTTTTTTTTAAAAACAATTTTTTTTTTAAACCTTTAAAAAAAAAAAAAACTTTTTAAAAGGGGCCTTTATGCATTCGGCCTTGCTAAAAAGGTAATGTTTGTTTTTGTTAATAAATATTATTATAAATTTTTTTATAGGGCCTTTTTGGAGACCCTTTTGGGGTGGCGACCCAGGTGGGTCCCACTCCTATTAGTCTAGGGCTTAGGTTTTGATGTAGCTTTTATAATATATATATATATGTTTTTTTTTTTTTTGTGTCAAATGGATTAGGAAATTAATATAATAGTGACTGTGGTTTTTGGAAAATGTATGAGAAATTTTTCCATACATTTTTCAGAGACCTGTTGGACTCTATTCCTACCTTTTTGAGTTTTTTTTCACTTGTTTGGTAACTTCCTTTTCTCTTTATTTTCTCTCTCTCTTTTTTTTTTTTCCTTTCTTACACATAGTTTATAGTTTTGCTACCTCAATTTACTAAAGGTGACAGAGCTTTGATCTAAGTATTGAAAGATTTCTAAAACTCTAACTTATATAGAAATGACTTTAAACATTTTCATACAAATGAATTCCATACAATGCAACTATAAAGGGTTGAAATCTCTCTTTCTCTTCATAGTTTTTCAATATGAATGCCATTATAATTATCATTGAGAGAATACACTACATCTCACAAAACTAAGCCAACAAGATCTTTACAGTTGAATGAAAGGAACACATTTCTCATTACACCATTTAGCCCATATTACAATAAACAAGATCATTACTTTCCTACAACTTGATATGGAAAAATAGAAGTTCAATACAATACCAACATAAGAAGATTCCCATTACAAAGTTCCAACAACACAATATTGAACAAGATGAACTATTACAAGGAGAAATAGGTTCTTCCTTTCAAGACTCAAGAGGAACTTAATACAAAGTTACAATTATACAAGTTTTGGAGTGGTGTCAAGATTTCAATCCACACAATACTTTAGCTTCAATATGGCATCAAAAGGAGTCCTCACCGAGAGCCTTTTCCACATTAACATAGCCTCAATAATCCTATAATTAAAATTATGGAAAGACCATGGGAAGCTCACCTCCCATCCTAGGCTTCTAAGAAGCCATCCCCGAGCTTGGGGAACCATTACATAGATAAGATTACATACAAGAAAACTAAAACACAATAACACATTTAGCACGTTTAACTCTTATCCAAGGCTAAAACAAAGAGTCTCCAAATGACTCAAAAATTGGGGTGAAGGTGGAACTAAAATCCAAGGGGAGAAAGCACATTTCATAAAATAATAGACAAGCCTACTCTTGGCTTTCTCAACACATATTTTGCCACAAAATCTCAACCCAAAAAAACTCCTTATGACCCCTAAAATACAAAATAAATGGCTACTTGGAGCTCATACATCCATGTTTCTTCCTTCTCCATACCAAGGAGAAACCTTACACCCATGGTTGTCCCAAAATTACCTTCACCCCCAAGGCTACTCTTCCCTCGCAAGGGTGAGTGTGGCCTTGAGAAAACTCCTTTAACAAAACAATACAACACAACAAGAAATCTTCAAGAGCTCAAAACTTCACATTTACAATACAAAGAAACATGCACTACAACAAGATCAAGATTTTACATAACATCTACTAACACACAATAACAAGATTCACAAATTATAAGCACATAATAACACCATAACTAGTGTCTCCATGCAAGAATGAAAGTATTCTTGAGAGCTCTTCCACATGAAAATGTCACAAGTAAAATGAAGAATGCCACCAACCTAGATCCAAGCTTATGGAAGAAAGTTGATGAAGAGCCTCATCTTTTCCTAAGTCTTCTTTCTCCAAATTAGAAAAGTCTCCAAATCTCGAGAGTGGGTGTTAAACTCTTCCAAAATAAGAGTCCCCTCTAAAAAAGCCTTCACAAAATCTCCTAGGGATAAGATCTCATTCTCATTGGGTGGTCTTCACAAGTTCCTTACATGGTTTCCAAATATGGACTCCTAAAAAGGTTGGCCAAAAAGGTGGACCAAAGACTTGCATCTTAATTAGATGTAGCTCTAACCAAGACCTGCTTCAAAAATAGATTTTCAAAATCCTGACAAGCACAATGTTTTTGTGGACGTGTTGAGCAAGAAGAGGCAACTTGATGCATTGGAGACTTTGGAGGATGGGACTTCTAGCCAGATGGTGATCTGTGATGACATCTAAGGGAAGGTTAAAGAGGACTTGAAGAATAATTTTTAGGCTCATCAAATTGTGCTCCAAGTCTGAGCTGGGCAGAGAAGGAGGTTCTCCTTGAAGGATGAGCTACTATATTATACTAAGAGTGAACTCTATGTGCCAAAGTGGAAAGAGTTGCAAAGGGAGTTGCTCCATAAATTCCACAATTTGACTTGGGCTGGGCAGCCAGGTCAGAAGTGGATGTTGGTGCTACTTGAAAAAGGGTTCTATTGGCTGAACATGCAGGATGATGTGGAGTTGTATGTGAGATCATGTCTCACTTGCCAATAAGACAAGCTAGTGAATGAGAAACCAGGTGGTTTACTCTAGCCACTGCTTATTCCAGTGTGAACATGGACTTCATCACACAACTACCACCAATAGATGAATTCACAAGCATCATAGTCATAGTGGATCAGTTCAACAAGTATGCCATTTTTGTGCCTTGTGTGTAGCCTTGCACAATCAAGCCGGTGGCCAAGAACTTCTCCAAAAATATGGTCAAGTATTGGGAGATACCACTCAACATTGTGGTAGATCATGATCCTAGGTTCACTTCTCAGTTCTTGACTGAGTTATTCAAATTGATTGGGATGAAGTTGTTGATGAGCTCAACTTATCACCCTCAAACCAATGGTTAGATAGAGTGGATCAATGCAATACTGGAGGACTACTTGAGGAACTTTTTTTTTTTGGATTAGAAAAATTAGGCAAGGTTGCTTGATGTAGATTAGTTCAGCTACAACCTTTAGAAAAGTGGGTCTTCAAAGTTCAGTCCATTTGAGCTTGCGACATGATAGAAACTACTCACTCCCCACACTGTGATGAGAGGAATTCAAAGATCAGACACCCAAGTGGGTGAGATGATTAAGAGGTGGAATGAATGAGTCTACTTGGCAAGATACCATCTCATAAGAGTTAGAGATTAGATGAAGAAATATGTAGATGAGAATTGAAGGAAGGCAGAGTTCAATGTGGGTGACAAGGTCTTGTTGCGGATGGACCTGAATCAATTTAAAGTGCCTAAGGGGTTGAGAAATTCTTTAGTAAGAAGATGGGATGGGTTGTTTGAGATCATTCAAAAGATCAGTCAAGTCACCTACAAGCTGAACCTACCACTTCATCTCGAAGAGCATCCAATTTTCCATGTTTCACAACTAAGGGCTCATCATCCTGACTTGGATGATTTGGAGTGCAATATTCTAAACCAGGGTTTGGCCAATGTCATGGACAATTTGAATTAGCAGGTAGCTCAAGTACTAGCAATGCAGACTCGTGGTCAGGGCTGAAAGGTCATATGTGAGTTCCTTGTTCTGTTAGAAGGGGTGATCTGTGAGGAGGTGACCTAGGACTAGGGTGAGACCTTATGGTGAGATGAAGAGAAAATCATGGAGTTCCTAGAAGGAAACTCAATTTAGTAGGAGTGAAGTTAGAGAAAACCCCTCTTGTGCACCTCTAGAGGCTAGGTGCATCGGCATCAGGGATGTTTCCATAGATAAGGTGGGGAAGGATGTCATGACCCCAGAGATCCAAGTTGATCTAGGAACCCAATTTGACCCAGCAATCCAAGTTGACCCAATGAACTGAGCTGACCTAATGATCTGAGTTGAGTTGATGATCTGAGATGAACCGGTGATCTGAGTTGATCTACTAACCCAAGCTAGATTGCTGATCTACTGACCTAAGCTCATCTGTTGACCCGAGTAGATTTGCAAACCTGAGTTGGAATAGTAGCTTGAATGATCTGTGTCAAATGACTTGGCATGTTTCCAATTCAGCTTCATGAGGTGATTTGGTAAATGTGTCAGAGAAATTGTTAGAGGTTACTATAGTGCATACTTGGTTCCGAGCAATTCAAAGTTGAAATGAGTTGGCATATTCTGGATAGACATGTGGAGACTGGACTTGGATGTCCATGTCACATTCTGGGAGTTGAAGTCTTCAACAAATTGCATTAATGGCAGTTTTGGTGACTTGCCTTTACCTTATTGGATGCAAGAGCATCCGAGGATCAAGGCTGTTGACTTAGATGTGGGTTTTGGTTGAGATTTACTTCTGAGGGTCATAATGTTTGACTCGGATGTGGGTTTTGGTTGAAATTTTATAGGCAGTTGTGTGAGGAGGAGCTATTTGGATTGCCGATGAGCTCAACTCGATTGGTGGCTGTTTTGACATTTTTTCGGGAGCCTAAAATATCATCTTGGCCTTCGCAATTAGATTTTTGTATTTTTTTCTAATTTTTTAGAAAGTTGTAATAAATCTGAAATCATATTCTTGATCTCGTAGATTAGTTGGCAATTTATCTTGCCTTAGTTGGGGGCTTTTCTTGTGAAAAATTAGGATTTGTAGGATGGGTTTTAAAAATTACCAAAAATGGAAAAATCTATTTTTCCCAAAAATCTACCAAATATGGTAATTTTTAAAATTGTAATAAGTAGTTTTTTTTGCATTGTAGAGGCAGAGTAGAGTTGGAGCAATTTAATGAAGAATCTAGAATTTTGAAACTTCTGTGTTGTGTATTTTTCTGATTTATTATTTTGAAGGGTTTGGGCTACATCATTTGGTATCAGAGCAGGAAGATGGCTGGGAGAGGAAGAGGAAGAGGAAGAGGAGGTGTCACGTTGATGCAAAGATTGATGTTGGATATGCAGAGGCATATTGAACGACTCAATGAGCGACTAGATAATCAAGGAATGGAAAGAGGGAATGAATCTGATGAAGAGGGAAACCAAAGAGGTGTTGATCAAAATAAAGAAAATATAGAAGAAAGGCTGGAAGAAATGAGCTATAAAGATAGAGTTCTCATGGCTCTAGAAGGAAGAAGTGAAGCAATAAAAATTAATGTTTCAGACTATGCTGGTAGTCTTAAGCCAGAAGAACTAATAGACTGGCTATATGAGATGGGGAAATTCTTCGAATGGAAGCCTATGACAGAAGAAAAGAAGATGAAGTTTGCATGCACAAAATTAAAAGGGCATGCAATGATATGGTGGGATCACCTCCAAAAGGAATGAACTAGAAAGGGAAAGAAAAAGATTAAGACATGGAGCAATATGGAGAAAAATCTCAAAGAAAAATTATTATCCATTGATTATTCACAAACCCTCTTTTGCAGGTTCCAAAATTTGAAGCAAAACTCATCTTCAGTGCAAGACTATACAAATAAATTCTACAAGCTGTCCATGCACATAGAGCATCAAGAAAATAATGAATAGATGGTTGCTAGATATATGAATGGCCTAAAATTCTCCATCCAAGATGAATTGAGCATGCATCATGTTAACATTATGGAGGAAGCCTATCAATTATCTCTAAAGCTTGAAGAAAAGTAGAATAGGCAATATATCCAGAGGAATAGAGGTGGTCAAAGGGGTACATCAACTCCATTTCGGGGAGGTTCTTATAATAGTTGGGGAGAGTCTTTTCAAGGATTTGAAAAAAATATAGACACTAAGTAAGATCCTCCAAATCAAGAAAGAGGAAGGGGGTTTCAGAGAGGTCGAGGCTACTGAAGTGGAACAGGCTGGGAAAACTAGAGAAGGCCTTTCACCTATTCTAGGTGCGGAGAAGAAGGACACATGGCCTTTGAGTGTTCCAATTTTAACATGCAAGATAGAAATCAAGGAGGGCCATCCAGAGTGAACCTAGCCCAGGCTGACAATGAAGGATCTAAACAAGAAGTGTCTCCAAATATTAGAGAAAGTCTCATGATGAGGAGGACAATGATTATTCTAGCCAAGGAAGATGTAGATGAGAAAGGCATTGATGATTCATGGCTTAGAACCAACATATTCCAAGCAAGGTGTACCTCAGTAGGAAATGTATGTCAAGTAATTATTGATGGAGGTAGTTGTGAGAATATGGTTTCTAAAGAAATGGTGGAGAAACTAAATCTACAGTGTGAAAAACACCCTTGTCCTTATCGGATTGCATGGTTCAAAAAGGGAAATGAAGTCACAATAGATGAGAAGTGCCTTGTTAAATTTTCCATAGGAAAGGTCTACAAGGATGAGCTATGGTGTGATGTGATCCTGATGGACGCATGCCATGTCCTCTTGGGTCATCCCTGGAAGTATGACAGAAAGGTTATTCATAATGGGGAAAATAATACTTACACCTTATGGAAGGATGGATCTAAGGTAATCTTGTTACCTCTCAGGGGTGATGGAAAAGCTAAAAGTATGCTATCTAAAAAGGAACTTGTCAAGGAGATGAAAGTAGCAGGGTGTTGTTATGCATTGGTAGTGTAAAAGGGGAAAGAGGAAGACTCGACTATACCACCAGAAATAGCTACGCTATTGGAAGAATATTCAGATGTTATTCCAAATGAGCTACCTAATGGAATTTCCTTAAAATGAGATATCCAACATCATATTGATCTTATTCTAGGAGAAAGTCTTCCCAATCAAGAGGCATATAGAATGAGTCTGACACAGCACGTAGAACTAGAAAAATAGGTGACTGAGCTCATACAAAAAGGTTTAGTATAGGAAAGCATAAGCCCCTGTGCTGTCCCAACATTATTAACACCAAAGAAAGATGGAACGTGGAGGATGTGCACAGAAAGTCGAGCCATCAATAGGATAACCATCAAGTATCATTTTCCTATCCCATGTTTGGATAACATGATGGATGTTCTTGTTGGAGCCACATATTTCTCTAAGATTTATTTTCAAAGTGGGTACCACAAGATCCGCATCCGAGAGGGGGATGAGTGGAAAATTGCTTTAAAAACTAGGGATGGTTTGTATGAATGGAAGGTTACGCCTTTTGGTTTATCAAACACACCTAGTACTTTTATGAGACTCATGAACATTGTGTTGTGTTCCTACATTGGTAAGTTTGTAGTAGTTTATTTTGATGATATACTAATTTTTAGTAAGGAAAGGGAAGAACATCTATAACACCTAAGGATCATATTGGGGGTATTGAGAAGGGAGAAACTCTATGCCAATTTGAAGAAGTGTAGGTTCATGCAAGCAAGCTTGGTTTTTTTGAGGTTTTTCATTTCGGTAGATGGTGTCAAGATGGATCCAGAGAAAGTTTGAACCATTCTTGAATGGTGTAGTCCATGTAGTATCACCGAGGTGAGAAGTTTTCATGGCTTGGATACTTTCTATACAAAGTTCATTCATAATTTCAGCATCATTGTAGCACATGTGACAGACTACACTAAGGGTTGGGAGTTTTCATGGACCAAAGAGGCTGAAGAGAGTTTCTAATACCTAAAAAACAAGGTCACTGAAGCTCCAATACTAGCCCTAAAATTTTTTGAAAAAGTGTTTGAAGTGGACTGTGATGCCTCACATGTGGGCATTGGTGCTATACTCAGTCAAGAAGGTAGGCCCATTGCCTTTTTTAGTGAAAAATTGAATGATGTGCGAAAGAAATATTCTACATATGATATAGAATTCCATGCAATTGTGCAAGCTTTGAGACATTGGATGCATTATCTCATAGCCAAATAATTTTTGTTGTTTACAGACCATATTGCTCTGAAATACTTGAACACACAAAAGAAATTAAACACTAGACATGAAAAATGGGTCTCTTTCCTATAGGGGTTTACTTTTGTTTTGAAGCATAAATTAGGGAAACAGAATCAATTTGTAGATGCCTTGAGTAGGCAAGTTGTTCTTCTGACCATCATGGAAACTGAAGTAGTTGGCTTTGATGCAATCAAAGAATTGGGTCCCAAGTAGCCTATATTTTCTCTGATTGGATGTATTTTTACATTCAAATCATCCTAGAAGGAACAAAACTCCTAGATTGGGATGAACTAATTGCCACTTCCCTTAGAGAACAACTCAACACATCTAAATTGACTGGTAGTGGTTTCTTCATGTCCTCCTATCTCATGTATTGCTTGGCCTGCAACAGATAATGGCATGGAATGCCACATCAACCTTGGGTTGCAGACATCTGTGTTTATGAATATTACCCGATTCTACAGAAGGACAATGTTGTTAAAAATTACAGAAGGGTACATGACACATTCATGGGTAAACTATGTTTTGAGCTAGCTGGTATCTCTGACAAGAGAATTAGTTTAGAATCCTAGGAGCTGGTAACCAAATATGGAAGCTATTACATTCAGTTTCCTAGATTTACTTACATCAGGATTGGGGGTTTTGAAGATCCACCAATGATGTTGCCTAGGTATGCATTTGACTATTTCATCCTAGCTAAGATTTGCAGGCAACTCACCACAGTCTTGAAAACATTTCTCCCTAAAGAGGATTGAGATAAAGCTTTCCCTATACCACTGGGTAAATTTTCATGTAAAACTATGTCAGATGCTGTCAGTATTGGAAGTGACATCCATCATTTTGATTTCAAATACTATACTGAAAGAGTGGGCTTCGATAATAAAAACTATGCCAGTGGCAGTTTAGGACTTAGGTCTCATATGTTTCCTGTACCACACCTAGAAGATTTCTGGGAGGACTGCTGTGATGAATCACAGGTAGAAGAAAGGTCTGACAATAGATTGTGCATATCATAGATTCAGTAAATGAGACTTCAAATCAATGTTGAAGGAATAACTGATGATGGGTCTAATTTGATTGAACCTAGCTTCAAGAAGTCAATTGAAAAAAGTGATCCTGTTATTGATTGGTCCAAGGAAGAGGAGGACAATATTGAAAATAGGACTTTATGTGTGATTCAAATAACTAATGAATGGTTGCAAACAAGAAGAAAGTAGGAAGAATCTAAAATAGAAAAAGAATAAGTTAGATGTACTTCTTTACATTCTCCTATATCTATTTCTAATTCATCTACATGAATTGAAAATGTAGGGTCTACTGAGAAATCACAGGTCAGGAACACTAGAAAGAAAGCTATAGTCAATCCCCTGCCAGTTTCTTCTCCACAGAGGTTTACACGGTCCAAGACCAGATCGAAGGCTAAGAAAGACATGGCTCAATAGGATATTCTAACAATTAATTTGGATGAAGACAAGATAGAAGATATAAGTTTCCACATATCTGAAAATGAATAGGAGGATAAAGATATTTTTGATTTAGATGATGCAACACTAGAGGTAATTGGTATGCCAGTAAAGACTCCAGAGAAATCCACTAGTTCTGAGGTCAGACCCAAATGGTTAGTCTCTTCTGTGAGTAAAAAATGTAGCTTGGTTCATGTTTTCATTCCTGTTAAAGATATTGTTAGCAAGTATGTTCAGAAGACTCCAAAAGCTAAGAAAGTAAAAAGAACTGCCAGAATGTTCATGAATGTGAAAATGGGAAAATGGGAAAATGGAATGCAAAGGTAGTTACTTATAGGCCAAAGGAAGGTGCACAGGAAATCAGGGCAGAAGATTTTGAGGTCACCAAAGTTGACTTAGGCACCATGGATCAAGCAGGTAAGAATCACCTATTCAAAGAAACTACTTAACAGATGTTAAATACATCATGGAAAGATGGAAAGGAAAAAAAGAATTGAAGCAGACAATTTTGACATTGTCACAGTTCATTAACACCTTCTATAGTTTTGATGCCACTCCTTTGGTTCAATCTCCTCAAATCTTTGACCCAGATTTTGCCGAGAGTAAGAGTTTCTTGATTCAGGTTCAGAGAGGTCGAGCCCTAGTATCTTTAGTAGATGAGTGGATTTATGAAGTTATTAAAAGTGGTCTTATATATCTCAAAGATTCTTAGGATGTTCTCTTTGATTTAGAAGCCTTGATAGGGGAACTACAGACATAGAGACAAGTGTGGGACAGAGAAGAGGAAAAATAGTTTTCTGCCATGTATAAGTTTTTGGAAATTGAGAAGTATGGATTCATGAAGTTCTGCATAGAGAAATTGGTAAAGTCTCTTGATGAAGCTACCTTTTTCATTCTCAAGAAGAATGTTAGCTAGCACCTCAACACTATCAAGAGTACCATTTTTGAAAATAAAGATAGTGAAAATGAAATCAAGCAGATGCAAAAAACAATGATGACTAAACTCAAGGTGATTAAATTTGCTCATACATATATGACCAGTCATGGAGAGAAAGATTTAAAGGTAGTCCTTGGGGTATTTGAGACTACCATGAGGAGAATTAAAGAAAAGGATAATCGTAAAGCTTCATATTTCACACAGGTGGCCAGGATTGAATCCATGTTGTACATTTGCATAGACCATCTTCCTGGAATAATTGATAAGATCAAGAAATCTAAATGGGCTAAAGAAGCGGTGATGACAAGGTTAGTGAACATCAAATTCCCTCATTTGTAGCTTGCAAAGGAGCTTATCTAGGCACATAAGCAATGGGAAGTGACATAACCCGCTGCAGTTGAAGGAGAGAATCTCGCTGGAGATGAGGAGCATGCTAGTGACAAGGAAGCAGATCTTGAAATTTAGTTATTTTTAAACTATCGGAAAACTCTTAAGGACATGTGTCCTTTTTTATTTGGTTACTCTTTAAACTATTTTAATGGAGAGGTCAAGTTTTTTGGGAGACCTCTCAGCTTTGCAAAAACTATAAGTAGTTTAGTTTCATTTGAGAAAGGGTTAGAAATTTTGGGAAGAAAAACTAATATTTTATTTTAGATTTTTTAAGTTTCTTTCAATAGAAAAATAATTTGATATATAAATTTTGTTGTAGAAGAACTCTTACATATTTTTCTTTCTTTTTACTTGTGCTACAAAAATAGTTAATTTATCAATTTGATTATCTTTCAAATTTGTGTAATTTGAAATGAGTGAATGCATATTCTGTGGTGATGTTTTAATCCATTCCTTGTTTATTTAAATACTTATGTCAGTATCTTGATGATATTAATGATCTCAGCTTGATTTTCATTCCTTCGATTTATTTGGTGTTCTATGTTATCTTTGAAATAGTATGGGAGGTAGAAAACTATGATTTTCTGCTTTTGCATATCTTGTTTTCCTTTTAGAAAGATTGTTTTGAGGGCTAATTGTCTAAGAACGATATAGCTACCTTTCTAAGCTTTCAGGTTAAAAGCTAAATTGAGAAATATGATAAATAAAATTCATTGAAAATCTATTTTAGGGAGCTGTACCTAAATTAAAATTCAGAGGGAAGTGATCTGTAATAAACACTTTCCCAACTGTTAGTGAATGTTTTTCTTTAAAGGGTAGTAGAGTAATAGTCTTGAGAAAGATTAAATCAAGGAAAAATCTGTTTACTAATAGATTTTTGGTGACTCTAATGGGGAAGAAAATAGTGTAGATCAATGTGTGCTGCTCTATTAATACATAAAAATGGTTCTACCTGCTGATGTTGTACCTGTAATACCCCAAAAATGGACTATAAGTTCATTAATATCCTAGATCTTCAATTCGAACGAAATCGACATCAAAGTCCTAATCTAAGGCACATCTAAACATCATCGAATCCTAATTGATTATCTTAAATTCTGCATCGGGGAATATTCTTAGTAATATTCCTAATCATCATAATTATCTTTAATTTAATAATTATTTGGCAAAAAATCACATTTATCCTAAGTTTGATTAATTGAATATTTTCATATTTAATTAATTAGATTTAATATTTTCCACTTAATTATGTAATTAAATTTAATTATATCTATTATTAATTATATTATTTAATTTTGACAATAAATCTAAATTCCTATGAATAATTGATTAAATTCTTATTTAATTAATTAAAGCATGTTGTCATTATTTAATAATATAGTTTTTAATAAAAGTTTGATTAAATAATTGATTAACCCATAAATCAATTATTTTATTTTTAAAAGCAGTTAAGTTGAAAATAAATCACTTTATTATTAAATTAATTCATAAATAAAACATGCACAATCATAAAAGCAAACAACTATCAATTATCAATTAAAGCTAAACTCTATTTTGAGTTAAAGCTTAGCTTTTGCATGTTTTCGTGAGTTAATTATCCTTTATTTAAAAATAACTCAAAAATCAACCTGAGTTATTTGAGTGATTTATGGCTTTTTTTCATGCACCTCCAAAGCCTTAGATTTCTATAAAAACAAGGCTCATCTCTTCATAATTCATCTCTCAATCATTTCTCAAATTTGCATCCAAGCATCTCATATTTTTGCACAATCACGCTGGAGAATTGGAGGCTGAGGAATCAACTTGCGAATTCAAAGCTTTGTGAGATCAATTTCAATTGCATAGCTTTTATATCTTAGCATAGAATTTCATAGTTTTTATATCATTGTTAGAATCTTCATTGTTAGATCATTTAGCATCCATAGCATATCAGTTTATCATTCTTATTGCATAGAAAATATCAAAAATATAGATTAATTGCATTCAATTTCATATCTATCTTTTGCATTCAAATCCTTCATTTAGGTGTCATCTAGGTCACTGATCTTGATTACAATCTGAGAACATCAATCTCGCACCTATTAGAAGGCAGTAAATCGCTTGGTTAAATTAGATTTCAATTTTGCACGATTTTGATTATCACTAACCTCTAATGTTTTACTGAGTGTTGTGTTTATAGATCAGGTACAATTTTCACACACACATTTTTGGCACCCACCGTGGGGCCCTGAAATGGGTTTCCAATTCAATTCTATCAATTTCTATCTTTTTCTCCTCGGGATTTGTGCAAAACTGTGATTTTTAATTTTTGTCCATACATCTGTCGTATGAGTTTCTGACAAATTTCATATGAGAGCATACCCACTGTCGTATGATACTGGACCCACTATCGTACGATAGTCTATCGGATCGAGGCTCATTTCATCACCAACCCACTATCGTTTGGGAGCTCAATTGTCGTATGGTAGCATACCCAGTGTTGTACGAGTTTCTGGACTATCGTCTGAGAGCATACCCACTGTCGTATGAGTTTTCATACCAATTTTTGACTGTCATTTCATTTTTCACAACAGAGTATCAGATTTGATTTTTATGTTTCGGCTAACTGCTAATTTTGACAATTGAAATTCTCTATTTTTGATTGCTCTCTGCTGGTTTTGATTGGGAAAAGTGCAAGAATTGCTAAAAATCAGGTAAGATCTACTAAGCGCGTTGTGAGGATCACCAGGTATTCTCCTTCATCTAATAACATTTTGATTTGGACTTAAAATAAATCTCTCATGTGTCTAGCTTGTGTGCGTCTTCTCATGCTTTTATTCTACACACTTGCATAATTTGATACTAGGTTGTAATCCCATAAGAATTCATTAAGTAGTCTTAGAATACTTGTGATTGATCTTGATTGCTATCTTGGGTTATTGAACTTGTTAATCTGTCGGCCCCTCATTTCCACCCTGTGGTTGCAATCTCAGCGCCATAAAGGGGAGGGGTCAATAGGACAGAAGCGTTAAATGTTCCACTTGGAAACCCTTTTGTGCTTTTAGGAACTCACTTGTTTTCTAAGTTGTGGACTCATTTTTAGCTTGTGTGAGGTGTTAAGTGTTCCACTTTGTGGACTCATCTCATATTATCTTTAAGTGTTAAGTGTTCTTCTTTCTACTTTTTGGATGCTTTTGGTAGATTTACTTTCGGAACATATATCTGTGCTCACATAGTAATTAGGCCCTATGAACACTATTCAAGATTCTTGAGAGATTGGATTCCTAGCGAAATCTTTCTTGACGATAGAATCCTTGTAGGTAGGGAGGATACTTAGTGCATTTCACATTCAACTTGGTTAGTGCATCTTCTCTTATTGATCGACACATTCTCTCTCCGGAGAGGTTGATAGATCACATGGGGTTGATATCACGAGCTTTGGTGAACCAAAATTGGTTAGTGCGTCTTCTCTTATTGATTGATACATTCTCTCCCCGGAGAGGTTGATAGATCACGTGGAGTTGATATCACAGACCTTGGTGAAAAAAAACTTTGTCTTAGTGTGTCAGATTAATCTGCTTGCTTTGTTTGGGTTAAAAGTGAAGAGGTGTCAAAACCTTGGATCTGGAGCCAAGTCCCCTTGTGGTCTAAATCCGTGAGTCATCTTTAGAGAGGGTTAACCGTAGCAGACAATCCCTTCACAGGGTAAACTATGTTGACGGAACCTCAAGTAGTAATAGCCATTTTCACCATGGTAGTGACAGCCGCTATATAAATGTCCTTGTGGAAGAAATCTCCATGGGTATGGTTCATTGTTGGGTTGTCAGATCTCCCTAGCAGCTCTTGAAGATTAAGTTCTCGGACTGTGTCAAAACCCTTGTGCGCTGGGATTGGAGTTCACCCCTTTGAATCATAAAAGTTGCAAAGTCAAACCATTACTAAAAACCCTAGAGAGGCCAATTTTTCACTTTCAGGTATATGTGTGTTATTGCAAAAATTTTCAGAACATACACAATTAGTAGTCTCAGGGATTAGCACAATTTGGTCACTTGATTGTTCATGCGCAAGGTTGCTTTTGCCCTTGTTCATTGTTTTCAGATGTGCTTGGAATCACTTGCTTGCTGTTCTGCGTGCTTGTTTAACTACTTGGCTCTTAAAAATGATCAAATCTGGTATAACTTTCAAAATCTAGATAGTACAATTTGCAAACAATCCAGAACTGAAAACCTTCAATTTTGCAAAAATTGACATAAAGTTCTTTCTGGAGTCAAAATTCGTATGACTTTTTGTCAAATGTCATTTCAGTACAGCCCATATGTCGTATGATTGAGAACCCAGTGTCGTACGAGTTTTCAAACCAGCAAAATTCAAGAAGTCAAAAACCTGTTAGCAAGTGTCATACGAGTTTTGTCAACTGTCATTTCATTGCTACCCAACTGTCGTACGAGTTTCGCAACTGTCGTTTCATAGACTACCCAGTGTCGTAGGAGTCTGCAGAGTGTCATTTGGAAAAATTTGAAAGAGTTGTCAAAAATTGTCAAATTGCAAGATATCCAATGTTTCCAGCCTAGTTCCAGAATCTGTCAAAAATATCATTGTGTCAGGAACAGAGCAGAAGCTATTGAGAATTCTACCATTTTCTGAGTTTGATCTTTTGAATTAGATCTAGTCTTCTATTTGATCAATTTGAGTCCTTTTTATCTCGTGTCAAAACCTTGTCATAACTATCAATCTTCAATCAATCTTCAAAAATAGACTAAGTGTTGAGAACTTGTGTCCGCTATCTTTTGGGCGATCTATCCCATACATCTAGGGCACAGTTTCCTTCACCCACATCTCATCAGATCTTCAAAACTATCTTAATCTTGACAAGGTTGTGTCATCTGATTTTCTCGAATCAAATTGTTCTTCAGTTGTCTTCATCCTTTTCTTTTGTTTCATTCAAAGTTAATGGTGGCGACCAGAGCTTCTTCACATAAGAAATCAGAAGAAACATCTCAGCACTTACTTTTGACCAATACCCTAGGTCCAACTCTTGAACAACTCATCAAGTTAGGTATCTACGAAGATGATGGTCTCGATAACTTTCGATTGAAAATTGGTTACATACCTCCTCTATCAACTCACAGAGGTAATCAGCAAACTCCTCCTCAATCTATTCCAGGGAGCCCAAAAACTCCTATCATGTCTCAAGCAGGGACAAACCACAGTTTTCTAGGAGGAGGATCCCAGGGACACCATTCTCAACATAATGCTGACCAAGACCCTACACCCTCTGAAATCCATCGGTGTCAGAATGACGATGAATTCAAAAGAATGATGAGGCATTTCTTGAAAATGGATAGAGAGGCATACTTTTTGCAATTAGCCCAGGAAGGAGCTAAACTTCCTCCTCACTTCAATGTCAAAGATATCATCATGCATGAGGAAGAAACTCCAATGATGGCCATAATGAACCAGCTGCATGCTATGCAGGTCAAAATGAATAAAATTGAGAAAGAGAAGGAACCCAAGGAATTCTCCATGGAGGCCCTTTGTCCTTTCCCTTTTGAAAAAGACTTGTATATGCCTCCATTCCCAAAAAGAGTGGAGATACCAAAGTATGACAAATATGATAGACACTTTGATCCTCAAGATCATGTTAGAGAGTTCTGTACGCAATCCATGGAATTCATGCATGAACTGACTTATCTAATGCATTTTTTTCCTAGATCCTTGGGAGGAGCATCCATTCAGTGGTTTTCAAGATTACCTTCTATGATCAAAACTTTTGAGGAATTGATTAAATTGTTTTATCAAAAATATTCCTACAATATTCAACATCCAATTACCATGATTGATATCTGTAACCTCAAGCAATATCCAGGGGAATCATTCCTAACTTTTCTCAAGAGGTGGCGAAAGAAGTTTTCTCTATATGCTAGACCAATTCCCGAAATGGAGAAACTTGAAATCTTTATCAATAACCTTGTTCCAGAGCTCAACTATCCATTACAAATGCAAGATCATGTATCTTTTGATAAAATGGTGGATAATGCAATCAAGATTGAGAAAGTACTTGTCAAGAAAGGAGAAATCACACTTCAAAAGGACAAGTCTAAATCTGGATCTAGCTCAAAAGATAAAAACAAGAGCTGGAATAGAAACAAAGGTATCATCTCTGATGGTGTTGTTGATGCTATCCACACCCCATCAAAGGCACCAGCCTACAATCTCACCCTTGCCACCAAAGCCATTGAAGCTTCAGAGCAAAAATCTGCTGAACCATCTCCAAAGAAGCCATTCAAATGATGAGATAATAAATGAAAGTTTACTCCCTTGGGAGAATCTTTGGAATCTTCCCTGAGAACCCTGATAGCTAATAACATGATCTCTTTACCACCAATCCGAAAACCTGATCCGGATCCAAAACCATATTGGTGGAAAGATAATGAATTCTATGCTTTCCATCGGACTAAAGGCCACAAAACTAATGGATGCTTCCACTTGAGGGATACCATTCAAGACTTGATAGATCAAGGGGACATCACGATCGATAATCCTACTAGCAATAATGATCACACAACATTTACAGAACCATTTCCACAACATGGCAAGGGAGTTTCCACTTCCCAGCCTAACATGGGGGCAAAAGTCAACTATGCCTACCCTGGAAATGATGCTGTCATCAATATGGTTGAACCATGTCTCTCTGAGAGCTGCAATGTCATCACAATTGTATGAAGAGATAGAAATCATTCCTCAGCTAATGCAGTTACCAGATCACAAGCTCAGACTCATCTGAAAGGACAAACACCAAGTTCATCTAATGTCCCTAAGATACCTTTCAATCTCACATCTACTTCTAAATAGAAGGTTGCCTCAAAATCTTCCAATCCAAAGGATACCAGACCTACATCTTACAGCATCATCCAACAACTCTAGCATACCAATGCCAAAATCTCTATGTTTGAGTTACTTTGAATATCTCCAGCTCACAGAGATATCCTAGACAAAGCTTTGCTCAGCTCTAATGTTCCTGATGATCTAGATCTAGATAGGTTCCAGACTATGGTTGGTCATCTCACATCTCTGTAATATATCTCCTTTTTAGAAGAGGATGACAAATCCCTAAGTCACCCACATAATCAACCCTTGCACATAGAAGTCTTGATCCAGAACCGTCGAGTCAAACATGTGTTGATAGATGGGGGCGCAGGCCTCAACATTTGTTCTTACAACTTAATCACACAGTTGGGATTCTCAGAGATGGCTATTGATCCTCAAAAGAAGATCACCATAAAAGAATATGATGAACAAGAAAGAGCTTCTAAAGGCACCATTGTCTTGCCCATCCGAGTGGGTCCGGTCATCAAAGATACCACATGTCAGGTGCTTGATCTACCATTAGCTTACAATATCCTTCTAGGGAGACCCTGGATACATGAAATGCAAGCTATTCCTTCTACGTACCATCAATGCTTGAAATTTCCCTATGAAGGAGTGGAGGTTACTATCCCAGCAGATCTGAGTACAACTTGCAATACATTGAAGGAAAGTGCCGATAAGCTTGTACCTAATAACAGAGAATCTTACATCAAGCAACAAAATGTCGCTTCCACATCTAAGATGGATGACATTGCTAAAGAGATCAATATCAAAGAAAATGGGATGGGAGAATACACTATAGAGCCAGTCTTGTCTCTAACATCTCTCCCAATCTCACCTAAGTTGTATGGACAATCCTTGAAGCAATCTAAATCAGAACCTAAGGAACCTATGTAAGCATACAAAAGAAATTTTGTGGTGGAGCAAGTATCCAAACAAGAATTTGAAGAGGATGAAGCTGTGCTGGCATGGCTATATAAAGAGGATTCTGAATCTAAAGTTGTTCAACCTAGTGAATCTATAGCACCTACAATCCCTTCTAATACATATGGTCAAGAAACAAATTGATAGCCAAGATGGGATATTCCGGTCAAGGACCTCTAGGAATTAGGGGAAAGGGTCTTGTGACCCCCATTTCACATATTGGTAGAACCAAAAAAGATACTAGTGGCATAGGGTTTAAGAAGAAACCCTATCATCTCAGAGGTGGTTGTTCTCATGTCATAGAACAAATTGCACCAGGAGAACCCCTTCTTAAGAAAGAAGAAATAGAACCCTCTGATGATGATTCAGATAGTTCAGAACTCATCCCCTATGACAAATTGCCTAAAGAGATCAAAGATCTTCTTGATGATAAAGATGATCCTATCAAAAGAATTAATGTAGTAGAAACACAAGAACCTACTGTAGCGCAAGAGATGGTTGCACCACAAGAACTAGATAATCTCAAAGGCAATCAAACTGATCAAGAAGAAGGGGGTAGTTATTCTGACACTGATTCCCATGAATATGAATTCAAGTTAGAGACTGAGGGTAATCCTTCTTGGGGTATTCATCCTGATTTCACACATTTTCTAAGATTTCCTAGAGATCCTGAATCAGAAGCTGAGTCAAATGACTATGAATGGGGTGCCATTCTAGAAGAAGATGAGCTTATAACAGAGAAATATATTGATGTTATTCACCAATATGTATCTCAACCCAACGTAGGTCTAGAGTGAAATAATGAACTTAACGTGTCTGATCCACCTATGGCTGAAGAGGACTCCCATGATGATGTTGAGCCTATTCACGAATTGAACATTTTGAGTTGTAATATCACCTTTGAACTTGAGCGTCGGGTTAGGACCAATGATGACATATCCACATCCATGAACACCATATCCCAAGCCTTTCCCTCTTTGACTATCCAACGTCCTGATCTTATCGACCAAACTTCCACAAACCCAAACCATGGTATGTATACCTTCCCGAATGACTATGCCCTTACCTGCTACCTCAATGTAGTTGAGCCTATGAGTACTTCCATCAATGAACCAAGCGTCAGCATGACCGAGTCAGACATCAAATATCTTAGTCAGAAAAACAAGAGTAAAAAGAAAAAGAAAAAGAGTTCTGAGGGTGAAAACTACTTTGTGGCAGTCTCAGAACTGACAAAAGTAAAAAGAAAAGATGTATCTGAAGGTGAAAACCTCTCTGAGGCACCTAAGGATGAGATATTTGATGTCCTTCTGAGTCATTTACAGGATAGATCTCCAGTTCTGATTGAGCCAACTCAATCCATCAATTTGGGTACAACAGAGGAACCACAATTGGTACATGTAGCACAATCTCTATCAGACGAAGAGAAACAGAACTTCACTACATTCTTATCAGAAAAAAAGATCAAATTTGCATGGAAATATTCAGATATGCTAGGATTGGATCCCAATCTCATTATGCACCATCTATCCATTGCTCCTGGAGTAAAACCAATCAAACAAAAACTGAGAAAGATGCATCCTCATGTGGCACTCTTAGTCAAAGCAGAACTAGAAAAACTCCTAAAAGCTAGATTCATCCGTGTCATAGACTATGCTGAGTGGATTTCCAATGTTGTACCTATTTCAAAACTAGATGGTTCAATCAGAGTGTGCACAGACTTTAGAGATGTGAACAGAGCATGCCCTAAGGATGATTTTCCACTGCCTAACATTGATATGATAGTGGACATGACTGTGGGCTATGAAATGTATTCCTTAATGGATGGCTTTTCTGGGTACAACCAAATCAAAATTTCTCCAGAAGATCAAGAGAAAACAACTTTCACATGTGCGTGGGGAACTTTCTATTGGAATGTTATGCCATTCGGACTCAAAAATGCTGGAGCTACATATCAAAGAGAAATGACATGTATTTTTCATGATATGATGCATAGAACAATGGAGGATTACGTGGATGATACCTTGGCAAAATCCATGATTAGAACTGAACATCTAACAGACTTGAGCATGATCCTTGACAGAATGGAAAAATTTAGTCTTTGACTAAATCCTAAAAAGTGTGCTTTTGGAGTCACTTCTGGAAAGCTCCTAGGATACATCATCTCCAAGAAAGGCATTGAAGTTGATCCAACTAAGGTCAAGGCTATAATAGAGATGCAACCTCCCACAAATATTAGTCAAATGAGGATGTTGCAAGGCAGAGTCCAATCTATCAGAAGATTCATATCACAGCTAGCGGACATATCACAGCCTTTTACAAAAACATTACATAAAGGTGTGACATTTGCATGGAATGAAGAATGCGAGAACAACTTTAAACATATCAAGAAGTATCTATCAAATCCACCCATATTGATGCCTCCTATTCATGGGAAGCCATTAATATTATATGTCTCCACAACAGATACATCACTGGGGGCATTGCTAGCACAGCATGATGAGAACAAGAAAGAAAGAGCCATCTACTATATCAGCAGAACATTGGTGGCGTATGAAAAGAACTATTCTATGATTGAGAAAGCTTGTATCACTGTGATCTTTGCATCATAGAAATTGAGACACTACATGTTAGCTCATACTACTCATTTGGTAGCTAAAATTGATCCACTGAAATATCTCCTAAGTAAAGCTGCCCTCACAGGTAGACTAGCTAAATGGGTCATGCTCTTGAGTGAATTTGACATTGAATATGTTGAAAGAAAAGCTATCAAAGGATAGGTCATTGCTGATCAATTAGCTGAAGCACCACTGTTTGATGATACACCCATGCAAATGGAATTTCCTGATTCCTCTATCATGCACCTCTCTTCTAGAGCATGGTGGTTATTCTTTGATGGCTCCTACACACAGAATGGATCTAGAGTAGGCATATTGTTCATCACTACTCAAGGATACTCGATACCCAAAGCATTTAGATTAAAGTTTCCTTGCACAAACAATATTACTAAATATGAGGCACTTCTCAATGGTATGAAAATGGAAATACAGTGGAGAGTTACAGAGATGCACATCCATGGAGACTCACAACTGGTTATCCACCAAGTCAATGATGTGTACCAAACCAAAGATGAAAAGCTCATTCCTTACAAGAGAATGGTAGATGATTTAAAGAAATACTTCATCTCTATTACATTTGAGCAAATACCTAGAATGGAGAATAAGGTTGCCGATGCAATGGAAACACTATTTACTCTCTTACAGCAGCCTGAACATGAACTACGCTACGAGTTCCTGGTGGAAGCCCTATCCTATCCTGCATATGACTCCCCTAAAACCTGCATGATCTACACTGTTGTAGGTTATGATTCATCTCGTGACAAAAAATTGTTCTCCTATCTTCATGACCAAATCATCTCTGACTCCTTTAACCATTTTGAGAAATGAAACCTTATCTGATCTGCATCCCGATATGTCATCATTGGTAATGATCTGTACAAACGAGGTCTAGATGGTACACTGCTTAGATGTTTAGAATGGGAAGAGTCTCAATGTGCATTAGAGGAAGTCCACGAGGGTATATGTGGGTCACATCGAACGGTTTAATGTTAGCTCAAAAACTTATTAGGGCTAGGTACTATTGGCCTGAAATGGAGAAAGAGGCTATTAAATTTGCTAAAAATTGTCAAGAATGTCAAGTACATGGCAACTTGATTCATGCTCTAGGGAGAGATCTGATTCCCTTTACTACACAATGGCCTTTTCAACAATGGGCATTTGATCTCATAGGTGCTATCCATCCACATTCTTCTAATGGACATACCCATATAATCACAGCTACAGATTATTTTATAAAATGGGTAGAAGCAGTTCCTCTAACACAAGCAACGGGGAAACAGATCTCTATGTTCATCCTGAACTACATCATTTGCAGATATGGGATCCCTCACTCTATAATCATAGATAACAGGGGACAATTCAAAAACAAGGACCTAGATGACTTATGTGCTAAGTTCAAGATTACTCAACATTGGTCTTCTATCTACTATCCTAAAGGGAATGGACAAGCTGAAGCTTCAAAAAAAAATCTCTTGAAAATCTTGCACAGAATAGTGAATAAAATAGGTAGAGACTGGCATCTCATGATCAATCCAGCTCTCTGGGCCTATAGAACTAGTATCAGAATGCCTACAGGGGCTACACCTTTCGCTTTAGTTTATGGGTCTGAAGTAGTACTACCTATTGAGGTTGAAATCCCATCACTTAGAATCAGAATGCATGGACTTGTCACTGATGAAGACTATAGAGTGTCTAGGTTACAAGAACTGGAATTACTAGATGAGCACAGGCAAGCAGTGTATGATCATCTCAGAGTGTATTAGAAAAGAATGTCTAGAGGCTACAACAAGAAAGTCCGACACAGAGAATTTCAGGTTGGTGATCTAGTATTGAGAGAAAATCCTAAAAATCAATCCCATCGAGAATGCAAGGGGAAGTTCAAACCCAATTGGCTGGGTCCCTTTGTTATCACTGCTACTTTTGGCTCTGGTGCCTATCAACTCTCAACAACTGAAGGAGAATAGCTCTGAGAACCAATCAACATTCTCCATTTGAAGAAATTCTATGCCTAAGGCATTCAGTCTATGGTAAAATGTCCTGAAAAAATCTTAAAAATCTGAAAAAGTCCTGAAAAAATGAACATCTTGGTGAAAACCTAGCAATAGGTGCCTTGATGATTCATGAAAAAAATAAAAAAAATATCAAAAGTACAAAAAAATTTGAAAAATGAAAAATACAAAAAAAAATGAAAAAAAGAAAAGTGCCTTGGTGAAAACCTGGAAACAGGTGCCTTGGTAGCAAAAATAGAATCTCTACCAAGATGGTGAAAACCCAACAAACGGGCACCACTTGTTCAAAATGCTCCATCTATCAGCACAATCTTGGTCTTTCCTAGCTTTCAGTCTTGCTTTAGTTTGTACATATCTCCCATTTTCAATTTTTAATAAGTCGGTCTGTACATCAATCAGCTTGAGCATCTGTATCCTATCAATGTTCAAACTTGGGGGCAATCAATGTCATATCCTATGGCCTCCAATGTATCTTAGACATATCCTATCCGGTCAGAGTCCTTTGAAGCTTCAAGTTGAGTCAGTCAGTCTACCTTGTCTCTAGAAAGGATTTTGCATCTACAACAACACAATCAAACATCAAACTCAAACTGAAAACAATCTGTGCTTCATGCTTTTATCTCCTTGTATGCTTACTGATCCGCATTGAGATTTTGCATATTGTGTCCCTTCGAGCTCTTCAATGATGTCCTTTACAGGATTTAGAGGGTGATGACTGGGGGCATAATCTTTTCTTTGTCTTCTGCTTGTATGTGAAAATCTAACAACTTTGGAAATTCTGGATTGAAATGGTGTCCGACTGTAAGAGCCTCTATCTTGAATTGGATGGCCATGTGTACCTCAACCATTGATACCCAAAAAATTCAAGGAAGTTTGATCTAACTATTGTCTTTTTGAAGTGAATTCTTTCTCCTACTATGAAACACAATCTTGCCTAAGGATGTGAACGACAAAGGGTCACTACGGGTAATTCACATTGGATTTAGAATGATCTCTTGACTGTTTGATGTGTTTGCAATGCAAGGCATATTTAGGTCATCACGACGTTCATGTTTTGATGCTTATACAAATTGCTATATGAAAATGGACATGATATTCAGGTCATCCTGGCGTTTGTGCCTTGGTGCTTATATCTACTCCGACATTCCGAAAATAAAATCAATATTCATATGTCCATGGTTGTTTGACCAGTGGGTGTTGTATTGATTCTTGCGCATACAAATCAATATTCATATGTCTATGGTTTTTTTTAGCTAGTGGGCATTGTATTGATTTATCCGGTTGCCTAAAAGTTCAATGATGATAACAAATCGACATATGATCAGTGACTAGGTCCTAGGTCTTAGGTTGCATTTCATTTTGCATGTCTCATTGCATTTTGCATGTTTGCATGATCTCACAATGACTAAACAAACTTCAAATGCTTAAATGATTCTTCAAATCTCATATTCAAGTCTAACAAGAGCTGAATCCCACACGAAGGTTCCTCCAACAAAATAGCAATTAGAATCCTTCTTCGGGATCGAAATTGAAATATGAGATCATTCATATTATTAACTGCTTGCATATTCAACCTTCAATCATCACAGAAATCTAG
Source organism: Chamaecyparis obtusa (assembly GCA_027943335.1). NCBI lineage: Eukaryota > Viridiplantae > Streptophyta > Pinopsida > Cupressales > Cupressaceae > Chamaecyparis > Chamaecyparis obtusa. The sequence goes on from BSBK01012581.1 coordinate 27,811, forward strand.
TATTCAACTTAACTGATTATCTTACATCAAACTATCAAAATTTCAACTTGGTCAACCATGGTCAACTCATGGTCAAACCTAGTCAAACTTAGTCTCCAGAACCTCTAAACGATGCAGAATGCATTCACCGGACGTGTTTAACCACTTCTCAAATCAATTAACATGCTTCTGAACCTTTAATGCTGACTTCTCTTGTCAGATTTCAATTTTAATCCCGAAGGGGGCATGGTATTGCACATCATTCAAAGTCTGTAAATCAAATTCTATCGATCAAATCTATCAATATCTTTCATCAGTAATCAAGACAAACAATCATGTCTAGTTACTAATTCATAAAAAAAAAAGACCTCATTGCTCGGGGCAAATCTATCATCACTTGGGGCATATCAGATTCATCAAGATCCATATCAATCTGGTATTCTCCTAATCTTGTAAACTGTATCATTTTTTGCAACCATCAGATCATAGTGTTCTTTCCTTGGTTCTTCGGCAATTGAAGGGTTTGGATGTGATACTTGCTAGATCTGCTAAGACAATCGAGTCTAGAATGGGTCACTCACTTCTTTGCAATCCTAAGGTTTGGAATCAGGCATTTTGACACTTTTTCACAATCATAGGTTCATTGCTGCTATAGTAAACATTATCTCTGGTCATTCAGGACCTCCTATCTCAATATCTTTCAATCGGTTTCTATCTTTCAATCGGTTTATCTTTTGAATCAGTTTCATATCTCTATCAAACACAAACTTTCTTTGAACCACTACGCTTCACACAGTAATTCAAAGAGGGGCAAAATGTAATACCCCAAAAATGGGCTATAAGTTCATTAATATCCTAGATCTTCAATTCGAACGAAATCAACATCAAAGTCCTAATCTAAGGCACATCTAAACATCATCGAATCCTAATTGATTATCTTAAATTCTGCATCGGGGAATATTCTTAGTAATATTCCTAATCATCATAATTATCTTTAATTTAATAATTATTTGGCAAAAAATCACATTTATCCTAAGTTTGATTAATTGAATATTTTCATATTTAATTAATTAGATTTAATATTTTCCACTTAATTATGTAATTAAATTTAATTATATCTATTATTAATTGTATTATTTAATTTTGACAATAAATCTAAATTCCTATGAATAATTGATTAAATTCTTATTTAATTAATTAAAGCATGTTGTCATTATTTAATAATATAGTTTTTAATAAAAGTTTGATTAAATAATTGATTAACCCATAAATCAATTGTTTTATTTTTAAAAGCAGTTAAGTTGAAAATAAATCACTTTATTATTAAATTAATTCATAAATAAAACATGCACAATCATAAAAGCAAACAACTATCAATTATCAATTAAAGCTAAACTCTATTTTGAGTTAAAGCTTAGCTTTTGCATGTTTTTGTGAGTTAATTATCCTTTATTTAAAAATAACTCAAAAATCAACCTGAGTTATTTGAGTGATTTATGGCTTTTTTTCATGCACCTCCAAAGCCTTGGATTTCTATAAGAACAAGGCTCACCTCTTCATAATTCATCTCTCAATCATCTCTCAAATTTGCATCCAAGCATCTCATATTTTTGCACAATCACGCTGGAGAATTGGAGGCTGAGGAATCAACTTGCGAATTCAAAGCTTTGTGAGATCAATTTCAATTGCATAGCTTTTATATCTTAGCATAGAATTTCATAGTTTTTATATCATTGTTAGAATCTTCATTGTTAGATCATTTAGCATCCATAGCATATCAGTTTATCATTCTTATTGCATAGAAAATATCAAAAATATAGATTAATTACATTCAATTTCATATCTATCTTTTGCATTCAAATCCTTCATTTAGGTGTCGTCTAGGTCACTGATCTGAATTACAATCTGAGAACATCAATCTCGCACCTATTAGAAGGTAGTAAATCACTTGGTTAAATTAGATTTCAATTTTGCACGATTTTGATTATCACTAACCTCTAATGTTTTACTGAGTGTTGTGTTTACAGATCAGGTACAATTTTCACACACATAGTTCCTAATCAACAAGAACTTCCTCCTGTTGTCCAACCAAACTTGAATTTCTAGGATACACAAGAAGATATTATAGTAGACTTGAATGCCCTTGCCTGGAAAGAGAAAACTAGTAATCAACAATATCAACAAGTTCTTTTGGTCTTGGAAGAGGAAGAAGACATTGGTGAATGGTTGAGAGGTCTCCCAATTTCCTAATTTGTGAATAAAGATACCTAGAGGACTTAGAAACTTTGTAAGTTTGGATTCCCAGCCCTATACAAGATCCCAAAGAAGGGAGGGTATACCTAATTATTTCTTTGAAGAATTGCAGAACCTTCAACTATAGAATACTTTTGTTTCTAGACCTAGATCAAAAAGTAGATCTCCTTCCCCATCTAGAAATACATCGGTCATTTCTGTGTCTAATAGTGTTTGGCAAGCCCTCACTTTGTCAGGCATCCAACCCCCTCCACTTGTAAATATCTTCCTAATAGTTATCATGGCCCAACTGTGGGGTGGTATAGTAGGTCCTTTAGCCTTAGCTAGTCATCATGCCCTTCCGAAAGGAGCCAAATATGTCCTTCCAAAATTCACCGGTGATGGAAAAGTGTCTGTAGAGGAACATTTTAATTCTTTCAATGTAGCCATTGGAATTTTAGCAGTACAAACTAAAGATGTAGCTATTAGACTCTTTGTTCAAACTCTAATAGAAGGAGCAGCAGAGTGGTTTGGTCATCTTCCTGTAGGATCCATAAGTGACTAGAACTCCATGAAAACCACTTTTGAAGGTCATTTCAAAAGTGCAGATGATAAGCATTCCTTGTTAGCACAACTTACCCAAATGAAAAAGGAAATCCATGAGACAATGAGAGATTATGTGGCCCGGTATAATAAAGTCATCCATAAGATTCCTACTAATAAAAGGCCAACCCCTGAAAACCAACAATGTAGCTATACAAACTGAAGATGTAGCTATTAGACTCTTTGTTCAAACTCTCATAGAAGGAGCAACAGAGTGGTTTGGTCATCTTCCTACAAGATCCATAACTGACTAGAACTCCATGAAAACCACTTTTGAAGGTCATTTCAAAAGTGCAGATGATAAGCATTCCTTGTTAGCATGACTTACCCAAATGAAAAAGGAAATCCATGAGACAATGAGAGATTATGTGGCCCGGTATAATAAAGTCATCCATAAGATTCCTACTAATAAAAGGCCAACCCCTGAAAACCAACAATGTTTTTTTTGTAAATTCCATGCCCCCGGACATTGGTTTTCATCTTAGGAGGAATAGGCCAACAAATTTGGTAGCTTCTCAAAGTCAGGTGACTAAGTTAGAAGATGATTTGATTATAGCGGGGAAGTGGAAGAAAGATCTTCAAGCTCCACATTCTCAAGCTTCTACTTCTTCCTCAGATTGAGTGGTTCAAAGGCTAATGAATGATGTTATAGCACTAAAAAGGCAACTTACCAAATAAGGATCACCTTACTCCCCTGCATATCAAGATGCTAACATAAAAAAACTTGGTCAATGGCACGATAAAACTCCTCTTTTACCTTCAACTCAGCCCAGACTAGCCATTGAAGCTCCTTCTAGGGAGGGGGTTATGTGTTCTTTTCATTTAACAACAAATCATGATGGTGATACATGTTCGGATATAATAAGACATGTGAAAATGGGAGCAACCCCAAATGTATTAAGTGAAGTGAAAGTTGAGGAAATGACTCAAGAGTGACTTGGTGACTCCAGCTCATTTTACCTAGAATATCAATCAGACTCTGAAAGAGGAGATATTTTAGTCACTCTTGAAGATTCCACATGTGCTATGCTCACTCGCAATCAAAAGTCTCCTAAACCCAGTCCATCGACATCAAATGCTGCTACCAAGAGTAAAGAACTTGTAAGTAATATGCCTTTTTCAAGTATGAAGTCCCTCGAATTTAAGATATTGAAAAAAGACACACGAGTCCCTTCATTTGACATCATTGAGTTTTGCCAATCTTTTGCTACCCAAATTTCACTCGATGAGTATTTAAGATTAAATCCAAAAGAACTTGACAAGTTAATCAAATATTTTAAGGGTGAATCCCTTGACTCTTTAGCTTCTGACCAATGTATAGCCAATCAATCTGATTCTTTTGTCCAACCTCCTTTAGTAGTTCCTCCTATAAATATCAACCAGAAAAATTCATCCAATGCTTCTACTTCAAAAACTAATAGTGATATTCATGAAACCCAAAAACCTGAGCCTTTTTATATTTCTTTGCTCCTTAATGGTCTTAAATTGAGCAATTGTATCATAGAATTAGGAGCATCTAATAACATTATGCCATCTTCAGTTGCTAATGCCCTTGGCCTAACTCTGACAAAGACTTTTGGGAGATGTTATTCAATGGATGGTAAACAAGTACCTCTAATAGGTCAAGTGAAAGATGCCCAAGATGTCTTAGCTGCCCATCCATATAAGAGGTTAAAATTAACAATGCTTGTAGCTGATATTCCAGCATGCTATGGAATGCTTTTGAGAAAAACTTTTTGTAGAGACATGGGAGGAGAAATTAATACGGATTGGTATGAAGTAGTGATTCCCGTGGGAAAGAAGAAGGTTAAGTTGGAACTGAAAGCAAAGAATAAGTACACGGTCTTTCCTTCAAATGACCTGAAAGCTCAAATTTTATATCAGGAGTGTGAATTTGGAAATTATCTAATCATGGCCGATGAAGTTTCTCCTATTTAAAAATTTCAGGATGAGGTTGCTCAAATTTGGTCAATGGAATTTGATGGTAGTTGTGCAAATGTAGGATTGGGAGCTGGGGTGGTACTTAAAGGCCCTGATGGAGAATATTTACCATTTTCTTTTAAGTTGGATTTTAAGAACACTAATAACACCTCTGAGTATGAAGCTTTACTGCTAGACTTGCAAGAAGCAAAAGCTAATGGAATTAAAATACTTATTGCCAGAGGAGATACAGAACTGATAGTTAAACAAGTCAAGGGTCAGTTGGCTATGAAGAATGAATGACTAAGACATTATAGAGATTTGATTTAGAAAGAGATTGAAGCCTTTGATGCATTTTCATTTGAGGCTATCCCTAGAAGTTTAAATTCTTTGGCTATTTAAGCCTCCTTATTGCTTCCCCATCTAGATTTCAAGACATATATTTATAAGATAGAGATGATTTATAGACCAATAGTCCCTGACAATGTTGAACATTTGCAGGTGTTTGAAGATGATGCTAGTATTAAAGACTGTATGGCCTATGTAGAGGTTTTTGCTTCCACTTATTTTGAAGGGTTAAATAAAACATGTAAAGAACTTGATTCTGAAAGCTAGCCATCAGAAGAGGTAGTTCAGTTAAAAGGTAATAAGATTCCTAAAGGTTTGGTTTCACTAGAAAGTTTATTTTATAGAAGGGATGATAGTTACTTTTCAAGAAAAGGCAACTCACCTCCTGAAGTACTGAAAGAGTATGAAAAAATCAACATAGGAGATGAATCTTAGCCTAAATGGATATCAATGGGAAATACTCTTTCTCTGCAGGAAAAAGAAAGGCTTCAATCATTTTTGTACCTATTCAGATGTTTTTTCTTGGAATTATGATGACTTGAAGGATCTCAGAGGTGGAAGTTTTAGTCATAACATACCCCTCAAACTAGAATGTAAGCCTTTTAGACAAAAGCTGTGTAGTTATAATCCCAAAGTGTTAGAAGCTATACTATGAGAGGTGGATAAAATGTTGAAAGCAAGGATTATATACCTGATTCACCACTCTACTTGGATTTCAAATATTGTCCTGGTGAGAAAGAAGAATGGTGAAATAAGAATCCGCATGGATTTTCTCAACTTGAACCAAGCAAGCCTGAAGGACAACTACGGTTTACCAAAGATGGAACATGTATTACAGACTATTTCTAGATCTGAGATTATGTCAATGCTTAACAGATTCTTAGGATATAACTAGGTCAGTGTGGCAAAAAATGATAAGCATAAAACTACTTTTACTACACCTTGGGGAACATTTTCATATAATAGAATGCCCTTCGGTCTGATAAATGTTGGGGCAACCTTCTAGAGCGCTATGGATTCTTCCTTTGCGAATATTAAGAATAAAATTATTGTTATATATCTTGATGATCTGACAGTCTATTCCTGAAGGTGAAAGCACCATCTCAGAGATCTTTAGTCTATTCTTCAAAGGTGTCAAGACCATGGTATTTCTCTCAATCCCAAAAAATCTATCTTTTGTGTAATGGAGGGTAAATTATTGGGCCATATAGTTTCTAAGGGATGGATAAGGATTGATCTTGAAAGAGTAAAATCCATTCAGTAACTAAGTCTTCCATCAACTAGAACTAGGGTAAAATCTTTCTTTGGTCAGATTAATTTTTTGTGAGCTTTTGCGCTAGATTTTTCTAAGTTGACTAGACACATTGTGAGGATGATGAGTGAAAAAAAACCTTTCAAATGGTTTGAGGTTGGTAAAGAGGCTTTCAATGAAATCAAAGACGCTGTAGCAAATGCTCCTTCTTTAGTCCACCCTAATTATAAAAAGGATTTTATTATTTATTGCTATGCTTCTGACTATTCCTTATTTGCAATGCTTACTCAAAAGAATGACATAGAAAATGAAGCACCTATTTCTTTCATGAGTACTCCCCTTAAAAAGCATGAACTCAAATATTCAACTATTGAAAAGAAAGCCTTTGCAATCGTCAAAGCTGTCAAGCAGTTCAGGTTTTATATTCTTCATTCACACTTAGTGGTATTTGTTCCTGATTCTGTTGTAAAAAATCTACTCACACAACAAGAAATAGCCATGAATAAAAGAGCATCATGGGTGACTAAAATATAGGAATATGATCTACCAATAAAACCAACTAAGCTGGTCATGGGAAGAGGATTATGTAAATTTATAGCTGAGAATCCGAAACAAGAAGAGGAGCTTGGAAATGGGGTATCACATGCACTATTGGTAAGCTTGACCGATCCTTGTTTTTGTGACATAGCCTATTATTTGACTTATGAAGAATGTCCTTCTCAGTTAACCCCAAAGGAAAGGCACAACCTTAGGCTTCAATCGGATAAATATGTGATATGGCAGGGAACATTATTTAAAAGAGGGGTTGATGGAACTTTCGTCAGATGTGTTGATAAGGAGAAACATGTGTAACTCTTAAGAACCTTTCATGAAGAAGCCTATGGAGGTCACTTTTCTTCTTCAGTTACTACTTTCAAGATTCTCCGCAATTGTTTCTACTAGCCTGGCATGTTCAAAGATGCTTATATATTTGTCAAGAGGTGTGAAAAGTGCCAGTTGTTTACATGGAAACCTCAATTAGCAGCACTACCTTTGAAACCTGTCATTGTAGATGAGCCATTCAAGTAGTGGGGGCTAGATTTTGTAGGCCCTATTAATCCCCCATCTAGTGTAGGTGATGTTTATATTATGACAACAACTGATTATTTCACCAAGTGGGTTGAGGCCATTCCTACCAAGAAAGAAAATTCCCAGGTGGTGTGTGAGTTTTTGAAGAATAACATTTTGGTGAGTTTTGGAGTCCCTCAAAAGATTGTAATAGATAACGCTACCTATTTTTCATCTCAAGAGTTAATTCTTTTCTACTATGACCATAGTATTTCCCTATCTCATTCATCAAATTATTTCCCTCATGGGAATGGACAGGCAAAATCGAGCAATAAGAATCTAATAGCCATTATGAAGAAGCTAGTAGATGATAATGGTAAAAATTGGCACAAAAAGTTCTTTGAGGCCCTATGGGAAGACAAAATATCACCAAAAAGGGCAATCAGTATGGCACTGTTTGAGTTAGTGTATTGTGTAGGGGTGCAAGTATCTCTTCCTTTGGAATTATCAGCCATAAAACTACAAGCTACTATTGAAGACCTGACCTTTAAAGATTCTCTTGAAAAAAGGATCATGTATTTGCACAAGCTAGAAGCTGAAAGGGAAGCACTGGTAGATAGAATCACAAAACATCAACATAAGGTCAAAAATATCTTCGACAGGAAAGCCCAGCCTCATAAATTTATGAAAGGAGATGAAGTACTACTGTGGGACAAGAGGAGAGAACCTAAGGGGGCACATAGTAAGTTTGAATGCTTGTGGAAAGGACCTTTTCTCATTAAGGAAGAACTAAGATCTAATGCTTTTAAGCTAGCCTATCCCAATGGATCAATCTTGTTGTATTCCTACAATGGGCAAGATTTAAAGTTGGTAAAGTTGTGAGTTTCTCCTTTTGGAGTTTTGTCTTGTACATATTAGCTTAGGTTTACTTTTCCAGTTTCTGTTTGGGCATGTTGTCTTTCCCTTTCATTTTTGCGTAACCAAATTTCTGAGTTCTTTTCCTTTTTGTCAAAAAAGTAGTCCCTAGTCGGAGCCAATGTTAGTTCCAGTTTGATCCTGGCCCTTCTTTTCTTTTTTTATGGCTTCGCGTTGAATAAACCTTGTCTTTTGATCATTCTTTTCCTCACTCTATGTGTATTAGTTCCAGTCAGCATTTTGAAGTCATGTTTTGGTTTTGAGTTGCATGAAATTTTGCAAGCCTTGTTTTTCTTGATCATGCTTGAACACCTTTGAACAACCTTGAATGGTGTTCAAGCTCGTTCAAGGATGTTCACATTATTTTCATCATTTGTGAAGACATGACATGATGAGAAGAAAGTAAGGAAATCTAACTGCCACTGAGACTTAAGAAGATTGTAGCACATTAGTCATTGATTTGTGATATACCCAGGCATTCAAATCATCAATTGAGCTAACTCAGAAGTTCACAAACCTTGAACAGACTTGAACACACTTGAATAGTCTTGAACAACTAAGAATTTTTTTCTTTCTTTTTCAGAAGAATCAGGGAGGATTATGAAAGAGGAGAATTTGGTGACAACTAAGTAGCAAGGCCCACATGAGGGAAGGCATTAAATTCTAATTATGAAAAGAAGTTATTAAGTAGTCCCTAGAAGTCCAAAATAATCATTATTCTTAGTGGCCTTAGGATTTTTTAAATTGGTAATTATGGATTACATGTGCGAGGTGTCAAATCAAATATTTGTCACTCTTTCCGTGAAAGATTTGCAATAAATTCTCATGCTCTCACGATTTTATTTAAGTTAAATCTTTTTATTCAAAAGCCTAAGTATTCAATTATTAAGAAGTTGGCACGTGGAGGTAAGAAATTGGGAACTCCTGTGATCAAAATCTTTTGTAGAAATAAAGTGAGTTTGACCATTACCCTTGAGATATTTTCAAATTCAGTAGTTTGCAAGGTGAATAGAAAATTAAATTTCTACAGTCATGAGGTCAAATTTTCATATGTTTGGGAACACTTCAAGTTTAGTGTGTGATGGCCCCATAGTGTTAGATACAGACCTAGAAGATTATAATGTGGAAAACTTGCCTTCCCGTCTTTTAAATTCCTTAGAGGGTACTCTAGCTCTGGAGATTCTGCATAGTGGGTTATGTTTGGCAATGACATTTCCTCTTGCTGTTATTTGTCTAGAATTAATCCTTGAATGCATACAGAATTATGATGCACAGATAGAGTCAATCAAAAAGAAATATGGTAGTGTCTTAATGCCTATTAATAGGGAAATGGTGACTCAATTAGTGCAACTCCCAGAAAAGACCTTCTCTACATTTTCTCCCTCACAGTCCATTGTTAAGTTCAATGAAAATAGAGATGTGAATAACACTTCTATAGCTAAAAGCTGGTTGTTGAATCCACAAAGAGGGGGTTCGCGTTTGCCCAAGAAATTCAATAGAACCCATGACCACCCCTATATCAGTGATTTAATGGTGATGCTGCATAGAGTAAGGGGGTCCTGAGTAGCTGATGCAGGAGCATCCTGGGTGTAAGAGCAATCTTGCATCACCCAAAAAAAAAAAAATTTCTGTTTTTATATTCAATAAGGGCTATTTTGTGCAGAGCTGCTATTTATGGAAAGTTACTATTTTTGGTAATTTTCGTATGTGCTCAGAATGATCTGATTTCTTTCTTGGAGGTTCATTTTGGTCATACAAGTCTGCCGGTAAAGTTTCATTGCCAGATCAAGTGTATATTGGAAGATATTGAAGATTTTCAGTATTGGCAGCAGGGGACAGAAACTTTGAACTCAGTTTTGAAGGCTTTAGAGGCCCCGGAGGAGGTTGAATTTTGGGCTGAATGAAGCTTGCTTGATTCAGGTGTTGTAGAGCTCCTCGCGCCCTTTCCGAAATGGGGTTACAATAGTCAATCGGGTCAACTAGTGATGACTTATGGTCTTCGGAAGTTGGGTCACTTGAAATGGCGGAAAATGATTTTTCTTCAAAATTTCTGTTCGGGTTTCAAAATTTATTTTGAGCTGACTATGATGTAATGAAATGTAAAATAAAAATAATTCTAAGTTTGGTCGGCCTTATTGGCTAAAATTCTGGAACCTTCCCAGGCGGTGGAAAATTGCCTATATAAGGAAGGCTGTATTATTGTCTTAGGAGTTCAGAATAGTTCTGGGTAGTAGATTTGGGTAATAGCTCGAGGCTTTGTCCTACAAAATATTGTAAGGGAATGCCCATGTGGCTTTGCATATTGCAATTCTAAAAGTTTGTAATTCCACATTTGTGGAGATAATAAGAAGCCAATTTTCTGTTCTTGCATATTTTTGTTGTTTCTCTATTTCTATTATGTGTTTGTGGTATTAAGGGGAGCACCCTTCATCAAGTGGTATCAGAGCAGGAGTTCTTGAGTGTGTAAACAGATCGTCGACTGTGAGGCAGTTTGCACTAGGACCGTGGCTAGGGTTTCAGCGCGCATCGCGAAAATGCCTCCACGAAGGGAACGTGGCGGAAGAGCTAGTGTTGTAACACTTGAGGTTAGAGAGCTATAGAGACAAGTGTGAGCATTGCAAGAAGAGATTCGCAGAGGAATGAATCTTAATGTCAGAGATGAAAGCGAGGATGAAGCCGAAGAAGAATATCAAGAAGGAGAAGTCGAAATTGTGAACCAGGAGGAAGAAAGACTTTTTCGGGCCATTTCTAAGATTGGGAAAAGACCTAAGATTGAGGTTCCTACATTTTCTGGAAATCTTAACCCAGAAGAATTGATCGACTGGATCAACGAATGTGAGGAATATTTTGAGTATGAGGATGTTGAGGATCCTGATAGGGTCAAATTTGTGAAGGCCAGACTGAAAGGTCATGCGAAGATCTGGTGGCAAGAAATTCAATTAGAGCGAAATAGAAGAGGGAAAGATAAAATCACAAGATGGGATCGGATGGTGGATAAATTGAAGGGACAGTTCATTCTTGTTGATTATGAGCTTGACCTACTGAAGAAAATGCAGAGTCTGATGTAAGCAGGAAGATCTGTTCAGGAGTATACAGAGGAGTTCTATCGACTCCTCATCAGAATAGGCCATGCAGAAGCTGATAAGGAGAAAGTTGCCCGATACCTTAATGGGTTAAGGCCAAGCATTCAGGAGGAGTTGAATCTGGTTCGAATGAACAGTATTGAGGAGGCATACCAATCTGCCCTAAAAGTAGAGGAAAAGCTGAACAAGAAGTTCGAGAGCAGACAAAACAGAAGAGGTCACGGGGGACGATCTGGTGGACGGTCATATGGTGGCCGAAATGAAGATCTGAAAAAGAAGGATGAGGCCAGTAGCAGTCAGAATCAGTGTGGAAATAATTCCAATCGCTTCTAGGATCAGAATAACAGAGATCAGAGAGGAAGAGGAAGAGGACAAGGATCTGGAAGAGGAGGCTTCCGTGGAACATGTTTTCACTGTGGAGAAGAAGGTCATAGGGCATTTGAATGTCCTTAGTGCCAAGGCAGAACAGACAGGAGAAATGAAGGCCAGGCCAGAGTTGCACATGTAGATGAAGATGCCAGATCATCAAATTCTGAAGATGCTGAAAGAGGAGAAATGCTGATTAATAGAAGAGTCCTGTTGAGTGGTGAGAATGAACCTGCGCAAAGGAGGAGCTTGTTTCGCACCAGGTGCAAGTGTGAAGGTAAATGTTGTGATGTGATCATCGATAGTGGAAGCACTGACAATTTGGTGTCAGAAGAGATGGTGACAAAGTTGAAGCTCAAGAGACAGAAACACCCACATCCATATCGGATTGCCTGGGTACAGGATGACCACAAGGTCATGGTCAATGAACAATGCCTGGTGAAGTTCAAGATTGGTGGATACCAAGATGAGGTACTGTGTGATGTCATATCTATGGATGCATGTCATATGTTGTTGGGTAGACGATGGCAGTTTGACAGATGTGCTGTACATGATGGTCGTGCGAATACCTATTCCCTGACAAAGGATGGAGTGCGACATAAGCTAAAACCATTGAAGGAGACTGAAGAAAAGGTATGTGGTAATGCAAGGATAACTTTTGTTGATGGAAGAAATTTCCTAGATGGTATGAGGCATGAGCATGTATGTTTTGCTTTAATTCCAAAAGTTGGTAAAGAGGAAGTAGAAGATGTTCCTGTAGAAGTTGTAGATTTGTTGAATGAGTTTCAGGATATTGTATCCGATAACGTGCCTGATGGATTACCACCAGTCAGGAGGATTAGTTATCAGATGGACTTGATCCCAGGAGCGAGTTTGCCAAATAAGGCAGCACACAGAATGACACCTACAGAAAGTGAGGATTTGAATAGACAAGTACATGAACTATTACAGAAAGGATTGATCCGTGAGAGTCTGAGTCCCTATGCTGTACCAGCAGTATTAGCACCAAAGAAGAATGGAGAATGGAGGATGTGTACAGATTCTAGGGCAATAAACAAGATCACAATCAAGTACAGGTTTCCATTGCCACGAATGGATGATATTATGGACTGTTTGAGTGGAGTTGTGTATTTCTCAAAGATAGATCTGAAAAGTGGATATCATCAGATTCGGATTAGAGAAGGAGATGAATGGAAGACTGCCTTCAAGACAAAGGAAGGACTGTATGAGTGGTTAGTCATGCCTTTTGGGCTAACCAATGCACCGAGCACTTTCATGTGGCTCATGAACGAGGTTCTGAAAGAATTTCTGGGTAAGTTTGTCATTGTTTACCTAGATGATATTTTGATCTTTAGTAAGACATTGGATGAGCATATGATGCATATTCGTATGGTGTTTGAGAAGTTGAGAGAAGAGAAATTGTTGATTAATTTGAAGAAGTGCAGTTTTGTGAAGAAAGAGTTAGTGTATTTGGGATTTGTAGTTTCAGCAGAAGGTCTAAAAATGGACCCAGAGAAGGTACAAGCTATCCTTGAATGGCCTACTCTGAGGAGTGCTACTGAGGTAAGATCTTTTCATGGTCTAGCTAGCTTTTATAGAAAGTTTATCAGAAATTTTAGCAGTATTTGTGGACCCTTGACTGAAACAATGAGAGGGGATAGAAAAGAGTTTAAGTGGACTAATGGGGCAGAAAAGAGTTTTCAATTGTTGAAACAAAAAGTTACAGAACAACCTGTTTTAGCACTTTCAGATTTTAATAAGGTGTTTCAAGTAGATTGTGATGCTAGTGGTACTGCAATAGGAGCTGTTATGAGCCAAGAAGGTAAACCTATTGCTTATTTCAGTGAGAAATTAAATGATGCCAAGAGAAAATATTCTGTTTATGATCAAGAATTTTATGCTATAGTTCAGGCATTGAAAAAGTGGAGACACTATCTGCTTCCTAAGGAGTTTGTTTTGTATACTGATCATCAAGCTTTGCAATATTTGAATAGTCAAGGAAGGTTGAATCAGAGGCATTTGAAATGGGTTGAGTTTTTGCAGAGTTATACATTTGTTTTGAAACACAGGAGTGGAAAGTCTAATAGGGTTGCAGATGCTCTTAGCAGAAGGCAACTATTGCTGACAGAAATGCAGATTGAAGTGGTTGGGTTCAAGGAACTCAAGAATTTATATCCAGAGGATCCTGATTTTGGTGAAGCTTGGAAAGCTTGTAAAGAACCTGTTACTCTAGACAGGACGAAATGGCTGGATTTTATCATCCAAGATGATATGCTATTCAGAGGGAGTCAGTTGTGCATTCCACGAAGTTCTATGAGGGAGAATCTCATCAAGGAGAAGCATAGTGGAGGATTGGCTGGACATTTTGGTCATGATAAAACCCTTGGTTTGGTTAGTGAGAATTATTATTGGCCACAGTTGAAGCAAGATGTGAAGAAGTTTGTACAGCGTTGCAGAGTATGTCAGATGGCGAAAGGAGTGAAGCAGAATACAGGATTGTATCAGCCATTACCTATACCAGAGAAGCCTTGGGAGGATATCAGTATGGACTTTGTTCTTGGTTTACCGAGGACACAGTGGGGACATGATTCAATTTTTGTAGTAGTTGATCGATTTTCAAAGATGGCACATTTCATTCCCTGCAGGAAGACTAATGATGCTGTTCATGTAGCAGAATTGTTTTTCAGAGAAGTAGTGAGACTTCATGGTTTGCCAAAGACCATAGTTTCAGATCAGGACACTAAGTTTGTTGGATATTTTTGGCGTACATTGTGGAAGAAGTTGAAGACAGATTTGAAGTTTAGTTCATCACATCATCCACAGACTGATGGACAGACAGAGGTGGTGAATAGGATTTTGGGAAATTTGCTGAGATGTTTGGTTGGAGATAAGCCAACAGGATGGGATTTGATTTTACCATAGGGGGAATTTGCATACAATAATTCTATCAACAGAAGCACTGGTAAATCACCATTCCAGATTGTATATGGAAGTAGTCCAAGAAATGCATCTGAATTGAGGAAGATAGATAAAGGAGAAATAAGTAGTGCTGAAGCTGAAGATTTTGCAGAACACTTGAAGAACATCCATGAAGAGGTGAGGAAGCATATTACCAAGATGAAAACACAGTATAAGGCTAAGGCAGATGAGAAAAGGAGGTATAAGGAATTTCAAGTTGGTGATGAAGTCATGGTTCATTTGCGGAAGGAGCGGTTTCCAGTTGGTACATATAACAAGCTGAAAATGAAGAAGTTTGGACCATGTAAGATACTGAAGAAACATGATTCAGGAAACGCATATGAGGTAGAATTGCCTACTGAGCTAAATATTTCACCAGTGTTTAACATTTCAGATTTGACAGAGTATCATGAAGGAGGTGTTGAAGATGAGATCACAGTAGCACAGTGGAGTATTCCAGCAACTAGTTCAGACACTAAGGAGATCGAAGATATACTAGACAGTCGTGTTGGCAGAAGCACAAGGAACAGGACATATGAAGAATATCTGGTCAAGTGGAAAGGATGACCTGTTGAAGATTCATCATGGCTGACAAAGGAGGAGGTTAGCCATCTTGGCTTTCCTCTGCACACCTGAGTCGTGACAGGGTCACTTCTCAAATTACCTTGGGTGTCTGATGCAGGAGCATCCTGGGTGTAAGAGCAATCTTGCATCACCCAAAAAAAAAAATATTTCTGTTTTTATATTCAATAAGGGCTATTTTGTGCAGAGCTGCTATTTATGGAAAGTTACTATTTTTGGTAATTTTTGTATGTGCTCAGAATGATCTGATTTCTTTCTTGGAGGTTCATTTTGGTCATACAAGTCTGCCGGTAAAGTTTCATTGCCAGATCAAGTGTATATTGGGAGATATTGAAGATTTTCAGTATTGGCAGCAGGGGACAGAAACTTTGAACTCAGTTTTGAAGGCTTTAGAGGCCCCGGAGGAGGTCAAATTTTGGGCTGAATGAAGCTTGCTTAATTCAAGTGTTTTAGAGCTCCTCGCGCCCTTTCCGAAATGGGGTTACAATAGTCAATCGGGTCAACTGGTGATGACTTATGGTCTTCGGAAGTTGGGTCACTTGAAATGGCGGAAAATGATTTTTCTTCAAAATTTCTGTTCGGGTTTCAAAATTTATTTTGAGCCGACTATGATGTAATGAAATGTAAAATAAAAATAATTCTAAGTTTGGTCGGCCTTATTGGCTAAAATTCTGGAACCTTCCCAGGCGGTGGAAAATTGCCTATATAAGGAAGGCTGTATTATTGTCTTAGGAGTTCAGAATAGTTCTGGGTAGTAGATCTGTGTAATAGCTCGAGGCTTTGTCCTACAGAATATTGTAAAGGAATTCCCATGTGGCTTTGCATATTGCAATTCTAAAAGTTTGTAATTCCACATTTGTGGAGATAATAAGAAGCCAATTTTCTGTTCTTGCATATTGTTGTTGTTTCTCTATTTCTGTTATGTGTTTGTGGTATTAAGGGGAGCACCCTTCATCAGTAGCCTATCATTGCTCTAATTGGATGTATTTTTATGTTCAAATCATCCTAGAAGGAACACAACTCCTAGATTGGGCTGAACTAATTGCCACTTCCCTTAGAGAACAGCTCAACACATCTAAATTGACTGGCAACGGTTTCTTCATGTCCTCCTATCCCATGTATTTCTTGGTTTGTAGAAAACAATGACATGGAATGCCACATCAACTTTGGGTTGTAGACATGTGTGTTTATGATTATTACCTAATTCTACAGAAGGACAATGTTGTTAAAAATTACAGAAGGGTACATGACACATTCATGGGTAAAATATGTTTTGAGTTAGCTAGTATCTTTGACAAGAGAATTAGTTTAGAAGCTCAGGAGTTGGTAACCAAGTATGGAAGCTATTACATTTAGTTTCCTAGATTTACTTACATAAGGATTGGCAGTTTTGAAGATCCACCAATGAGGTTGCCTAGGTATGCATTTGACTATTTAATCCTAGCTGAGATTTGTAGGAAACTCACCATAGTCTTGAAAAGATTTCTCCTTGAAGAGGAGTGGGATAAGGCTTTCCCTATATCACTAGGTAAATTTTCATGTAAAACTATGGTAGATGCTGTTAGTATTGGAAGTGACATCCTTCATTTTGATTTCAAATACTATACTGAAAGAGTGGGCTTTGATAATAAAAACTATGCCAGTGGCAGTTTAGGACTTAGGTCTCAAATGTTTCCTATACCACACCTAGAAGATTTCTGGGAGGACTGCTATGATGAATCATAGGTAGAAGAAAGGTTGCACAATAGATTGTGTGTATCATAGATTCAGTCAATGAGACTTCAGATCAATGTTGAAGGAATAACTAATGATGGGTTTGATTTGATTAATCCTAGCTTCAAGAAGTTAGTTAAAAAAAGTGATCCTATTATTGATTGGTCCAAGGAAGAGGAGGACAGTATTAAAAAGTGGACTTTATGTGTGAGTCAACTAACTAATGAATGGTTGCAAGCAAGAAGAAAGAAGAAAGAATCTAAAATAGAAAAAGAAGTTAGATGTACTTCTTTAAATTCTCCTATATCTATTTCTAATTCATCTATATGAATTGAAAATGCATGGTCTACTAAGAAATCATAGGTCAGGAACACCAGAAAGAAAGCTATAGCTGATCCCCTACCAATTGCTTCTCCACAGAGGGTTACATGGTCCAAGACCAGATCAAAGGCTAAGAAAGACATGACTCAATAGGATATTCTAACAATTAATTTGGATGAAGACAATATAGAATATATAAGTTTCCACATATCTGAAAATGAACAAGTGGAGAAAGATATTTTTTATGTAGATGATGCAATGTTGGAGGTAATTGGTATGCCAGTAAACACTCCCAAGAAATCCACTTGTTTTGAGGTCACACCCAAATGATTAGTCTCTTCCGTGAGTGAAAAATGTAGCTTGGTTCCTATCTCTATTCTTGTTAAAGATATTGTTGGCAAGTATGTTCAAAAGACTCCAAAAGATAAGAAAGTAAAAAGCACTGCTAGAATGTTCATGGATGTGAAAATGGGAAAATGGACTGCAGAGGTAGTGACTTATAGGCCAAAGGAAGGTTCACAGGATATCAGGGTAGAAGATTTTGAGGTCACCAAAGTTGACTTAGGCATCATGGACCGAGCAGGTAAGAATCACCTATTTAAAGAAACTGCTCATAAAATGTTAAATTCATCATGGCAAGATGGAAAGGAAAAAAAAGAACTAAAGTAGATAATTTTGACATTGTCACAATTCATTAACACCTTTTTTACTTTCGATGGCACTCCTTTGGCTCAATCTCCTCAAATATTTGATCCAGATTCTATCGAGAGTAAGAGTTTCTTGAGTCAGGTTTAGAGAGGTCAAGCCCTGGTATCTTCAGTGTATGAGTGGATTGATGAAGTTATTAAAAGTGGTCTTAAATATCTCAAAGATTCTCAAGATGTTCTCTTTGATTTAGAAGCCTTGATAGGGGAACTATAGACACAGAGACAAGTGTGGGACAGAGAAGAGGAAAAATGGTTTTCTACCATGTCTAAGTTTTTGGAAATTGAGAAGTATGGATTCATGAAGTTCTGCATAGAGAAATCGGTAAAGTCTCCTGATGAAGCTACCTTTTTCATTCTTAGGAAGAATGTTAGCTGGTGCCTCAACACTATCAGGAGTACCATTTCTGAAAATAAAGATAGTGAAAATGAAATCAATTAGATGCATAAAACAATGATGATTGGACTCAAGGTGATTAACTTTGCTCATACATATATGACCAGTCATGGAGAGCAAGATTTAAAGGTAGCCCTTGGGGTATTTGAGACTACCATGAGGAGAATTAAAGAAAAGGCTAATCCTAAAGATTCAGATTTCACACAGGTGGCCAGGATTGAATCCATGCTGTACATTTGTGTAGACCAGCTTCCTACAATAATTGATAAGATCAAGAAATCTAAATGGGCTAAAGAAGTAGCAATGACAAGGTTAGTGAACATCAAAGTCCCTCATTTGTAGCTTGCAAAGGAGCTTATCCAGGCACATAAGTAATGTGAAGTGATACAATCCACCACAGCTAAAGGAGAGAATCTCACTGGAGATGAGGAGCGTGCTACTAACAAGGAAGAAGATCTTGAAATTTAGTTATTTTTCAACTGTCTGAAAACTCTTAAGGACATGTGTCCTTTTTTCTTTGGTTACTCTTTAAACTATTTTAACTGAGAGGTCAGGTTTTTTGAGAGACCTCTCAGCTTTGCAAAAACTATAAGTAGTTTAGTTGTGTTTGAGAAAGGGTTAGAAATTTTGGGAAGAAAAACTAGTATTTTATTTTAGCTTTTTGAAGTTTCTTTCAATAGAAAAATAATTTGATATATCAAGTTTGTTGTAGAAGAACTCTTACATATTTTTCTTGGTTTTTGCCTGTGCTGCAAAAATAGTTAATATCAATCTCATTATATTTCAAATCTGTGTAATTTGAAATGAGTGGATGCATATTCTGTGGTGATGTTTTAATCTATTCCTTGTTTATTTAAATACTTCTATTAGTATCTTGATGATATCAATGATCTCAACTTGATTTTCATTCCTTCGATTTATTCTTTATTCTATGTTATCTTTGAAATAGTATGGGAGGTAGAAAACTATGATTTTCTTCTTTTGCATATCTTGTTTTCTTTTCGGAAAGATTGTTTTGAGGGATAATCATCTATGAATGATATAGATACCTTTCTAAGCTTTTAGGTTAAAAGCTAAATTGAGAAATCTGATAAATAAAATTCATTGAAAATCTATTTTAGGGAGCTATATCTAAATTAAAATTTAGAGGGAAGTGATATGTAATAAACACTTGCCCAACTATTAGTGAATGTTTGTCTTTAAAGGGTAGTAGAGTAATAGTCTTGAGAAAGATGAAATGAAGGACAAATTTGTTTACTAATAGAAGGTTATGCCTTTTGGTTTATCAAATGCACCTATTACTTTTATGAGACTCATGAACACTATGTTGCATTCCTACATTGGTAGGTTTGTAGTAGTTTATTTTGATGATATACTAATTTTTAGTAAGGGAATGGAAGAACATCTACAACACCTAAGGACCATATTGGGGGTATTGAGAAGGGAAAAACTCTATGCTAATTTGAAGAAGTGTAGGTTCATGCAAGAAAGCTTGGTTTTTCTAGGGTTTGTCATTTCTGTAGATGGTGTCAAGATGGATCTAGAGAAAGTTTGAGCCATTATTGAATGGTTTAGTCCATGTAGTATCACCAAGGTGAGAAGTTTTCATGGCTTGGCTACTTTCTATAGAAAGTTCATTCATAATTTTAGTAGCATTGTAGCACTTGTGACAGACTGCACTAAGGGTCAGGAGTTTTCATGGATCAAAAAGGCTGAAGAGAGTTCCCAATACCTAAAGAAGAAGGTCATTGAAGCTCCAATACCAGCCCTACCAGATTTTGATAAATTGTTTGAAGTAGACTGTGATGCCTCACATGTAGGCATTGGTAGTGTACTCACTCAAGAAGGTAGGCCTATTGCCTTTCTTAGTGAAAAATTGAATGATGTGTGAAAGAAATATTCTACATATGATATAGAATTCCATGCAATTGTGCAAGCTTTGAGACACTGGAAAAATTATCTCATGGCCAAAGAATTTGTGTTGTTTACATACCATATTGCTCTAAAATACTTGAACACACAAAAGAAATTAAACACTAGACATGCAAAATGCATCTCTTTCCTATAGGGGTTTACTTTTGTTCTGAAGCATAAATCAGGGAAACAAAATCAAGTTGCAGATGCCTTGAGTAGGTGAGTTGTTCTTCTGACCATCATGGAAACATAAGTGGTTAGCTTTGATGCAATAAAAGACTTGCATGAATCTAATAGTGAATTTTGGGAAGTTGTTGATCAGTTGAAGAATCTAGTACCTAGGCATGCATACACTATTTAGGGTGAGTGTCTTATGCAAGATGGTTATTTATTCAAGGGGAAGTAGTTGTGTGTTCCTGTATGCTCAATGCAGGAAATATTATTAGAGAATTTCATAGGAATGGTATGGCTGGGCATTTTGGGAAGGATAAAACAATAGCTTTAGTAGCACATAAGTACTACTGGCCAAAGATGAAGAGAGATATCATTAGGTTTGTGGAAAGGTGTCAAATTTGTCAAGTAGCCAAAGAGCACTCACAAAACACCGGATTGTACATGCCATTACCAGTACTAGTAGGACCGTGGAAAGACTTGAGTATGGATTTTTTATTGGGACTACCATATACACAGTGAGGTAATGACTCTATCTTTGTAGTTGTGGACAGATTCTCATAAATGACTCATTTCATTGCTTGTAAAGAAACTAGTGATGCCACTAGGGTGGCCGAGTTATTCTTTTCTAAAATAGTCAGATTGCATGGGGTTTCAAAAATGATCACCTTTGATCGAGATACTAAGTTCTTGAGTCATTTCTGGAGGACCTTATGGAAGAAGATGGGGACAAAGTTACAGTTCAGTAGTGCTTATCATCCACAAACTGATGGACAAACAAAAGTTGTCAATCATAGTTTGGGTAATTTGTTGCGATGTATTGTTATAGAGAAGCCCAAACAATGGGATTTGGCATTGTCATAGGTAGAATTTTCTTATAACAGCTCAATGAATAGGTCAACTGCTAAGTCACCATTTCAAGTTGTTTATGGTCGTAATCCTCAGGGTGTTCTCAATTTAGTGCAACTTCCCTTGGGTGACAGAGTTAGTGATGATGGAGAAGCCTTTGCAGAGTAGCTCTACCAGTTGTAGGAAGGTGTGAGATAAAAGTTACAGGACAACAATGAGAGATACAAAGCTTTCATAGATGCTACTAGAAGGTATCAAGTTTTTAGTGCAGGTGATCTAGTGATGGTTTATCTAAGAAAGGAGAGGTTTCCTACCTAGACTTATCATAAATTAAAATATAAGAAAATTGGTCCCTGCAAGATTCTAAAGAAGATTAATGATAATGCCTATGAGGTAGAGCTCCCTAGTGGTCTTGATATATCTTCTATGTTTAATATTTATGATTTATATACTTTCCATGGTGATGATGCCTTTGTTGAAAATGAGGATGGGGTAGACTAGACACACACTATCCCCATCAAGGAAAGGGAAAAGGTTGCATAGATTCTAGACAAGAAGAATGTTCAGACTCGTTAGGGTGACTACAACAGATATCTTGTGTAGTGGGAAGGGTTGGCACCGATAGATAGCACCTAGATTATAGAACGGGATTTGTAGAAGCTAGATGAGCCTAAATGGAAGCATTTTGAGAACTGGAACTTGCAGGAGCTGCATTCTTTTCAAGTAGGGGAGAATGATGCAGGGGCATCTAAGGATCAAGGTTGTTGACTTAGATGTGGGTTTTGGTTGAGATTTACTTCTAAGGGTCATAACTTTTGACTCAGATGTGGGTTTTGGCTGAAATTTTATAGGCAGTTGTGTGAGGAGGAGCTATTTGGATTGCTAATGAGCTTAGCTCAATTGGTGGCTGATTCAACATTTTTTTGAGAGCCTGAAATATCATCTTGGCCTCTGAAATTGGATTTTTGTGTTTTTTTCCAATTTTTTAGAAAGTAATTTTTGTAATAAATCTGAAATCATATTCTTGATCTTGTATATTAGTTGGCAATTCATCTTGCCTTAATTGGGGGCTTTTCTTGAGAAAAAGTAGGATTCGTAGGATGGGTTTTGAAAATTACCAAAAATGGGAAAATCTATTTTTCCTAAAAATCTACCAAATATGGTAATTTTTAAAATTGTAATAAGTAGTTTTTTTTCTTGCATTGTAGAGGCGGAGTAGAGGTGGAGCAGTTTAATGAAGAATCTAACATTCTAAAACTTCTATGTTGTGTATTTTTTTGAGTTATTGTTTTGAAGGGTTTGGGCTACATACTTGGACTTTTTAGAGGTTATTGTAGTGCATACTTGGATCCGAGCAATTCAAAGTTGAAATGAGTTGTCATATTCTGGACATACATGTGGAGACTAGACTTGGATGTCCACGTCACATTTCAGGAGTTGAAGTCTTCAACGGCTTGCATTAATGGTGGTATCATCGACTTGCCTTTACCTTATGAAATAGTTGATTTGATTGACGGTCATGTCACTGTGGGAGTGGAGCTGCTCTGAAAGTAGTCATGTTTGGGTGGTGCAACGGGAAGATGCATTCACGGTGATGACCATTTGAATTTCAAATGGATATCTCTTGGGCAGGATTTTGAATTCATGCAACGATTGTCATAAAAAGGAGAGCCTTTCTCATTCAACAGTTAGTTGGAGTGTGTTTGTTTTTGTAGGTAGAAGTGAAGAGCCAAGCGAGTTTCTCAGAGCCAAAGTAGAGACTTTTGCAAGTAGCATATGCAGTGCTACTGTTGCAGTGGAGACTATCTATTTTGACTCTGTTGCTATGACTTGAGCCTTTGGATAGGCTTTGTTTTAATTGGGCTAACTTTGTGTTAGTCATTCTTGTAATAGAGTATATTCACATATATATACGCACATATACATATATACATATATATACACACACACACATATATACATATATATATGTATATATATGTGTATATGTATATGTATATGCATGTATATGTTGTAGTATATATATACATATATATATATGTGTGTGTGTGTGTGTGTACTATGTCACAATGTATATATATATATATATATATATGTATGTATGTATGTATGTATGTATATGTATGTGTGCATATATATATATATATATATATATATATATTTGTGTGTGTGTGCATATATATATTACGTCACAATATATATATGCATATATATATATATGTACATATATATACTATGTCACAGTATATATATATATATATATATATATATCCTATGACGTAGTATATATGTACATCTATATATATGCATACACACATAGACACACACAGACACATATATATATATCCTGCGACATAGTATATATGCATATATATATATATATGTATATACTGCAACGTAGTATATATATATATATATATATATATATATATATATATATATATATATATATATATATATATATATATGATTTTATTGAGCTACTGATGTTCAATTTAGTGTGTAGGAAAATTACAATGGAAATTATCAGAGAATCAGTAATCAACCATATGTGCAAATTGTAAAGCCAATGTTTAATCTAATAAAAAGATTCAAATCTCGTTGTCAAGTGATTTAATTCGTGACCATAAATTGTATGTATGTATTAGGTGTTTTCACTTTGTAATTAGTGACATGTCAATGTTGTATTATGTTATTTTACAGTGTCACTTGACACTTGTTATGTATTTATGTAATGACATGTCTACTAAGGTTGGTAATGTAACCCTAAGCCTAATCAACTTATTAATAGCCTAATTAAACCCTTTTGTTTGGAGATACTTGTAAAGTCCCACCAATTAGATTATTTAAATTTAATTTTTTTTGTAGTCACTTCTAAAGGTCAAAAAATGGTCCTAAAGACCAATTTTAGCAAAATCCTAGTACCTTAGTAATAGGGGTATTGGTTAGGAACAATTCTAACACTTCTAGAACCCCCTAGTGGCCTTGGTGATCCTCTTAATAAATCATTTCTCACATGTTACAAAAATAGAGCGAGTCTTGACTTTTTACCCAGACCCACTCCTTTCCAATCTTGTATTTATGTTAGGGGACAAAGGAAAAGCTATAGGACTTAGGGGTCAATTCTAAATTTAATGTTGGTGTGTGGGTAGGATTTGGAGGTTTTTTAGAAGACCTTTGTAGAGTTAGAGGGTGTTCACCCACTCTCTACTTTTAGAGACATTAGGATTTTGGATTGAAGGAAACAAAAAGGGATTGGGCTCTTCTCAAGCATCATTTTATCATAACACTTGTGAAATTTGGTCTCCACCATTTCCATGAAAGTTTATTTGTTTTTGTTTCAAATAGATTAGTATGTATATCATGCTCTTGCATATGTGATCAATGAATTTTGTGTTGTTGTGATGTAAGGGAATGAGATTTTGGGTTTGATTTCATGCTTATTATGTTTATCTTTGTTTGAATGAGGAAGTTTTGTGAAGGGTGTAATGACATTATTCACCCTTGGATAGGGAATAAGTGATCAAGTATGGGGGAAGGGGTTAGTTGGACTCTATGAATGTGTAGAGTCTCTTCTCATGGAGAGAAGAGGGAAAAAATGCAAGGTGTATGGGCCCTTGCATGCCAATGTTATTGATCTTGATTTGGGAGAGATAAGGAGGAAAATGTATGGAAAAATGTATGTGGATTCTAGCCTTAAAAATGCATAGTTATTGTATGTATTCATTTGGCAATCTGCTACATGGAAGTCCACCTTCACCCCTTATTATGGGTTCAAGGTGAATCACATTGTGCAAGCCTTGGATGGGTTTTTTTTTTTGTTATGTTTTATATTGTGTGAATGGTGTGGATGTCGCCCATTGGTTACTAGTTCTCCTAGCTCGAAGGTGGTCTCTTTAAGACCTAGGATGGGAGGTGATCTCTTCATAGTTAGTTTTATGTGTTTTTTTTGCAAGTTTTGGATAGACCTTATGATGGAGCTATTTTGGATTTGGAGCATGAAAGGTGTTATTGATGTTATTGTGTTAGAGACTTCTCCATTGTATTATCACCTATTGTATTGTGCTTTCATGTTGAAAATGAATTTTGTAATGGAATAGATCAAGTGTTGTAGACTCCAATATTGTTAATAGAAATGTAATTATTTTGTGAAAATGAGCAAGTTATGTGTTCAAATTTTTATTGGATTGCAAATCATATCTTGTCTTCAAATGTATTGATTTGCATAACTTCAAGTTGAATAATCTCTATTTCCTTTGAAAATTTGGTTTATAAAAAATGTGATCAAAAGTTCATGTTATAAGGGATGAACTATCTAAGTTATAGTTGCAACTAATCATCCTTAAGATCATTAATTTTAATACAATGATCAAAACATTATCCATTAAATTCAATATTTCACCTTAAATCTTATCTAAGAAAATCATAATAGTAATAGATTATTAACCAAATTGTAATACTAAATAATAACTATATATTATCAATACTTATATAAACAATCCACTCAATATAATGCATAAACAATAATTCATGATACATCTATTTAACTCTAAAAATATAATACATTGTTATGGAGGAAGAGAAAATAAAAATATAACTTTCATGTTATGAGAACCAAAATAGCTCTATAGAAAATGTATAGGAAAGAATTTTAATTCTCAATTGTAACAGAGAATATTCTTCCTATTATCACCTCACTAAGAATGTGGTTAGACTACTAAACCCCTCCTATTAACCCTTGTTAGTGCAAACTCAATTGTTTAATTAATGGGGAAATGTATAATTATGCAATGAAGAGACATCATGTGGGTCTCAAGCCCATATTACCCCTTTACCTTTATAATCCTTTGTATGGGTGCAGGAAGTGAAATGCTTCTTGTCTCAAAAAATAAAGAGAGGAGCAAATCAATATTTCATTACTTACCTTGCATGTTTTTTGGGAGAGTTTTCCTTTTGTTTCATCCATCCTCCTTGGATATGGAGTCATCCACTTGACAAGCACCCTTACATCCATGCATACTTTCCTCTTTGTCATGCGTACCATGTTGCTGTCTTGGCCTACCACCTTTCAAACTTGATCACCTTACACTTTATCAAGGTTAATTTTCTTGTGGGCCTCAAACTTAAGTTTTCATCAAATCTGCACTTTACCCTCCTCCTTGGCATTCAACTCCCTACTTTTTGTCCTTTCACCTCATACCACTTGGCATGTGGGTCATGGGAAGGGAGAGGTTGATGAGATATGAAGTAGGTTGGGGAATAGGGTAGGATAATAGGGTTAGGCTAGTTAGGATTTGTTTAATAGATTTAGTTAGTAATTATTTGTATAGGTTAGTTTGTTTAATTAAATTTAATAATGATTAATGAAATATGGTTTCATGTGTTCAAAAGGGTAGGATTTAAATAAATTTTATATTAAATGATTAGTGGGTTAAGTTAATATGTGCCTAGGATTAAGTGTTTAAAGAATAGTTAGGAGATGAGATAAATGTTATTCTTTGTAGTTAATTAGTTATTATTTATTTAAATAATGTGTGTTAGTAAATGTAGTTTAAAATTATTCTTATTAAAAAAAATGGGTGGATTAGAACTTAAGTATTGTTGTTATCAATTAGTTGTAAAATTATGATAGTTCTTTAAGAAATTTTAATGCATCATGTGGATTTACTATCACATAAGGCTATTTGGAAAGATCCACATGACCTTCCCATAGATATATCTTTTGCTAAAGAACTATCGGCTATCCTTGTCAGTCGATTAGTTTATATGTCTAATGGTAATGATAAATTGATTTGGTGCCCCGCTAAAGATGGATTGTATTCTGTTAAATCTAGTT
>BSBK01012581.1:60000-61881 GCA_027943335.1 Chamaecyparis obtusa
TAGTTCACGAAACCATAGGGAGTATTTCAAAGCCATAGCTAAAGTTAAAAAATTTACTAACCTTAGCTTGTTAACCATAATACATAGAGTGTTAGGATATTACTAACCCCCTTCTAACTTAACACATAAGTTACTACTAACTCATTCTAACATTAAACTTATTTATATTCTTTTAAATTTCAATTTCCACTTAACAATCAACACTAACATAATAAAATCATTTATACAGTAACATTAATCATAAAATTAAACATATTTTCCTTTCACAATAACAGACCAATATAACATCAAAATTCTCATTAATGAAAACTTAGTTGCAGAATAGGAATTCTTCATCCTTCCTCCTAAGTAACACAAATTTCCAAGTACCAAAGTCAACAGAGAAACCAATAATTTAGAAAAGATAGTATTTGCAGTTATTTAATTAAATCCAATAGATCCAATGTCATAGTCTAACCAAAGATTAACAATTAATTGTCAAGCTAAATATCCATAATCTGTCTAAGATATAAATTAAAGTTAAAACAAAGCTATAATCCACTCACAACCAAAAGAGTCTGAACATAACAAATCCAAACCAAGACAAAAATCCACCCTAGAAGAACTAAATAAAGACGTAGAATCAAAAACCAAGTCAGAAACAGATAGGGGCATGACAGGTAGATTATTCCCTCTTCAGTAAATTGGTCGATTTGGTGGGAAAGGAATAAAAGAATATTCATGAAAGTTAGTTTAGGCATCCCCTCAATTTTAAGCACAATTGAAAGGCTTATATATGAGCAATTCAATAACATGTCCTCTCTTTATTTTAACCCAAATGCCTTATTCACATCTTGGGATATTTCAGTAACATCTAACTGGAAACATATTTCCTTCCCATCTTCACCTATCTTCCCTCGTATCAAGAAATCTCCTATTTGTAGATCCGATATTAAGTGGAAACCACCTGAATCTCCTTTCATCAAGCTAAATTTTGATGGTTCTTCAAGAGGGAATTTGGGAGAGTCAGGTATTGGTTGTTGCTTGAGAGATCAATTAGGAAAGGTTCTTTCTTTATTAGCACTTCCTATTTGTCCAGGAATTAATAATATGGCTGAAGTTGTTGCCTTGTTAAAGGGTTTGGCTCTTGCAAAAAAATTGTCAATCTCTAACCTTCATATTGAAGGAGATTCATCAGTCATTATTAATGCTCAATTAATAGAAAGATTGCTAATTGGTAGCTGAAGTACATTCTTCATCAAATTTGGGGACTCATTTACTCTTTAAACAATTTTTTTATATCTCATACATATTAAGAAGGTAATGCTTTGGTGGATTCTTTGGCTAACTTAGGCTGTGACAAGGTAATTTTGGAGCCTACTATTTCATCGAGTTCACTTAAAAAATATTCGGCTCTGCTTGCTATTATTGGGAAGGAATCTATATAAGCAATGTGCAAAGTTTAAGTGACATATATAATATTTTGACTAGAGCTCTCTATACTAATTAGTGCTCATGTTGAACACTAATTAGTATAGAAAAAGTTGCCTCTAGTATTTCGGGTGTGCATTTTTAGTTGTTAATTATGTTATGTCATGCCAAATGCCATTTTGACATTTCTTTTTTAGGTGGAGGTATCTATGATGTTTTATTGTTACATCTAGATATTAATTTGCATAGCAATTCTTCTTTGACATGAAAAAGGCGTGTCAAATTAGTGATGATTATTTGGCATGAGATAAGTTAATTAACATTCTTCCACTGTTCTTGTTTGCGCTCCTACTTGGCATTGAAGAATTGAGCTGGAAGCTCTATCATTCTATCTTCCTCATGTTGTTTTAGGCTCTCCTTTCAAGTAATTATCTGTTGCATTGGCATTCAATTCATATTCCACTTCCAGTC
>BSBK01012582.1:0-33215 GCA_027943335.1 Chamaecyparis obtusa
ATATGTATATATATATATTATATAATATATATATATATATACATATATATATATATCACAATACATATATATATACATATATATATACATAGATATATATACACATATATATATATATATTCTATATATATATATATACATACATATATATATAAATATACATATATATATACTATATAATATACTATATATATATATATATATATATATATATATATATATATATATATATATATATATATATATATATATTATATATATATATATATATATATATATTTCTTTAGGAGACTTTTTAGGCCCCTTTGGGGAACAACCCAGGTGAGTCCCCCAAGAGGTCTAGTATTCCTACGTTGATAGAGTAGGATCTAATCTTCCTATATCATAACATTATTCAAATTTCTTCTTGCCAACTAGTTGTAGGATAATAATATTTAAATGACTGTGGAAGTGGAAAATGTATGGGAATTTCTCCCATACATTTTCCACAGACCTGTAGGTCTCATTTTCACTTTTCTTTGTGTTTTTCCACTTGTTTGACATTTTTCTTCTCACCTTTATGTACTCTTTCTTTTGCACATAGTTTATTGTTTTGCTATCTCAATTTAGTAAAGGTGAAAGAACTTGATCCATGTATTGAAA
Organism: Chamaecyparis obtusa; assembly: GCA_027943335.1. NCBI lineage: Eukaryota > Viridiplantae > Streptophyta > Pinopsida > Cupressales > Cupressaceae > Chamaecyparis > Chamaecyparis obtusa. The sequence continues at coordinate 643 of BSBK01012582.1, forward strand.
GATTTCTAAACTCTAACTTATATATAACTCACTAATAGACCAAAGATAAACCATTTAAATAACTAGTTGGCAATTATCTCAAAGTAAATTTTTTCTCACATGGCTACTAATAGTAACATTACAAGATAGCTTAAATGATACAGAGGGAGTTTATGATACAATTCTTTTCTTTTCACTAACATTTATATTCAAATGAATCTTTACAAAGGACTATAATGATACTACAATCACCTTTCTTTCTTATAATCTTACAACATGTCTACATAATTTTTTTATCAATGAGTAAGTAAACAATGCCTTCACAAACACCATTCCAACAATTCTTAATCTTTCAACTGATGAATACATTGTCCATCTCCTATTCAATATAACATAAATACACTTTCTTTCATCTCTTGAAAATCACATAAAATTTTCAAGAAGAGGAGAACTACAAATTCAAAGAAAAACATACTTTGTTCATTCTCTCAAAGAAACTATTTCACAATGAACAAGAATAATGCCACATAAAAACTTGATATGAATTTCAAGTAATACATCTTCTACTTATATTACAATTTCCCAAAGATAATACAACATGGAATATTTCTCATCCCAACAATTCAACAACACAACACTTAGGCTCTCACAAAAACACCAAAATGGGATCAATCCAATACTTCTTCTTGCAACATGAACATCAATACCTGCAAATAAAAATAGTATAGACCATGGGATGCTCACCTCCCATCGTAGGCTTCTAAGAAGCCACCCCTGAGCTTGGGGAACCATCACATAAACATGGGATTACATTAAAGCAGGCCAAAAACACAATAATGCAAAATTTACATTGAAACTCCCATCCAAGGCAAAACAAAGAGTCTCCAAATGACTCATAGATTGGGGTGAAGGTGGAACCAAAATCAAGGGGAGAAAGAACATTTCATAGAAAAAAAGAAAAGCCTACTCTTGGCTTTCTCAACAGACATTTTTCCACAAACTCTCAACTCAACAAAAACTCCTTATGACCCCCAATGCTTTCAAGCCACAAAAACCCTTATTACCCTCAAAATAAATGGCTACATGGAGCTCATACATCCATGTTTCTTCCCTCTCCATAACAAGGATAGACTCTACACCCATAGTCATCCCCTAATTTCCTTCACCACCAAGGCTACTCCTCCCACCCAATGGGGAGTGTAGGCCTGAGAAAACTCCCTTAACAAAAATAATACAAAACAACAATAAATATTCAAGAGAAACAAATCTTTACAATTACATAGCAAAGAAATCATACACTACATCAAGCTCAAGAATCCACATAACAACTACTCACATACAATAACAAGATTCAACAACAATAAGCACATAATACCACAAAACTAGTTTTCTCCATGCAAGAATGAAAATATCCTTGAGAGCTCAATGACATGAAAACATAACAAGAAGAAGAATCAATGTCACCAACCTAGACTCCAAGCTTAAGGAAGAAAGTTGATGAAGATCCTCCTCTAAGCCTTTTTCCCTCTCCAAACTAGCAAAGACTCCAAATCTAGAGAGTGGGTCTCAAACTCTTCCAAAACAAGAGTCCCCTCTAAAAAGACCTCCACACACTCTCTTAGGGATAGGATCTCATTCTCATTGGATGGTCTTCCTAATTTTCTTACATGGTTTCTAAGTATGGATTAATAAAAAGGTTGGCCAAAAAGGTGGACCAAAGACTTACAACTTTATTAGATGGAACTCTAACCAAGACCTTGCTTCAAAAGTGGATTATCGGCCATTTTGAAAATATAACTTTTCGAGAGGTCTTTTGGTCAACATGAGGTTTTCCTATGAAGAAAAATTCCCCTTATCCATAGGTATATCAAGTGGGTTTACTAAAAATGGCCCTAACACACCCCTAGACACCTTTTAAGACCACCAAAAACCCATGTAAAGCTCAATTTCGAAATAAAATGATAAGAAATAACCTTAAGCTCCCTAAGCAAGGATTTTCATAGGGATCCTAAAGGGGTACTATCCTTGGTTTATGGGCATCCAATCCCCAAATTGACATGTAATGGCCACAAGTACACAGACAAGTGTCAAGTGACACAAACAAAAATAACACATCACAAGCCATGTGACATATCCCCTTGGGCATTCTCAACATTAATTACATTTTCAATTACATAACAATTAAATACATTCATGCACATTACTTTCATGAATTAAATACAATACAATGTGGTTTTTGCCTCCCACTAGAAGCAATCTTGGCTCAAACTGATTTAATCAAAAGTCTATGCTTTGGTTCCCCAAATTTAACATGGTCTAATTCCCTACACACTAAAGTCCAACATCAGTAGTCCAAGGAAATATATACATGTAAATTTCATAACATTAACAATCAAAATAATTCATCTGAAATATCATAATTCTCATGGCATAATCATCCATCTATAACATACATACAACTCATCATGAAATATTCAATTCATCACTAAATTAAGCTTGTAGCATAATCATTGTATACATAATTCAATTGCAATTAAATGTTATCATGACATTCATAAACTTCACCTAGTAATTAACATTTCAATTCATAATAGAAATCTCATCGTATTATAATCGAATCAAATCTCCATTTCCTGGTTACTTACATAAGCATATAAAATCCATCACTTCATCCCAACATTCATAAATCAAAATAAACAAAAATTAGAATTCATATTTAAATCATAAAATAGTCATCAATAATTCATCACCTAACATTTAACCTAAAATGAAATACACATCTCAACCTAATTCATTTCTTGATGTTTTTTAATTTTCCTAACAACTCATATCGACATAAATTCCCTAATTGCACAGCTCAGTATTTCATCTAAATCAATCATCATAATGCCAGTCATAATGTATCATAAATTCAACATTGTGAGCATCATAAAATGTAATGTATTCTCATCAACTATAATCCAATCCTTGTCAAAAGGTTGGAATCTACTAAAATAATCAAAACATTAAGCCAATTACTAGGTCTACCATAACGATAAATGGAAAATCTATGATGGGTCTAGGGTTAGGTCTCACATCCTCCCCGCCTAGGCATGAACTTCCTCCTAGAAGTTACACAACTTAGGGTTAAAGTTCTAGGGTTGACATCTAGCTTAGCCCATTGGGTAAATCTTGAATCACTAATCTCATGCTATGAGGAATTCTAATGTTTATACATGTTAAGGATATGTTTTACCTTATTTTAATCAATTCTAACATTTAAAAGTATTAACATTCTATGATTGAACTACTTACCAAAACATCACAATCTAATATTATTTTACATATTTATCATAACTTCTTCTAGCAACAAGATCATGTAAGGTAATTCCATTCAACACACCAGTGTTGGATCCAAGGTCACAAGGAAACACACTAAAACAAGGGACATCTTCCCTACAACATATCTGAAATGTATGCTAACATCACTCTAGATGTTTGTCCCTATGAAGTTCAATATTTGGAGTATAGGTCCAATATTATGCTAAAGGTATCAATTGTCACTATACAATTCCCTAGTTTGTACCAACCTTATATTATATTTGTTGATAATATCATAATATCTATGAAGAAAGATCATAAAGTAATCTTACAAGGACTATGCGTATGAGAATCCATATAATATTCTTACCAACGCTACCAACGTGGTCATAGATAGCGCTAATGACAAAGGTCAACATAGTGTGATGGGGAACTTCTTTACATATTCTCCCTATTTATATTAATAAAATATGATGGATTTCCCCAATAAATCTTCTCCCTCATACAACCTATCACGAAAGGACTTGCCAACAATTGCAACCATAAGAGCCTCATCAAATAATAATAAAATCTATAATTTAAAAATTGAAAAGAATGTTCCATCAAAGTGAAATTCAAAAAGTAGCCACATTGGTAAAAATTTTCCACAAAATAAGTAAAGACAAGTCCTTGAGGAAAATAAGGACATTAAAATAAATTTTGGCTAAGCACCCCAGTACATACATTAATTACTTTTACATTGTTGGTAATTACAAAAAATCATCTTGTGAAACAAAGTAAAGTACATGAAAAATAAATTTAGCAATCCATATTCTATGACAATTATTATGTGAACTATGTGACCCTTTTGAGGTCACTCAGAGGGAGATGGGGAAACCACATCATACGTTTATTATGAAAAATTTTTAAATATACCAATTATGTCCTGCGGAGGTTAAAGCATTAAGGGTTCTCCAAGAAACATTTATATGGGGTGGGAAGTAGACATACAAACACTCAAGAGATAATTGCATACTTACTAATATTCATTGTTACTTACTCTATAAAGTTATTTCACTACCCCGAAGTATATAATCATGGTATTCTCATCTACACAACCTCCTCTCGTCGAGATGAGTTCCCACTACAATGTGGTTCACTTATGCCTCATGAAATACATCATCTTTCTTATACAACATTTTATGGCCAACACACTTAGGCCAATAAGGCATAAAACAAATCTATTGCAACATCTATAAGGTTATAAATTTTAGGAATGTAAGAGTGACCAGTGATACGGTTACTAGCACAAGAACTCCATGAGAATCTCAACTAATATAATTAATACACAGGAATATTTTTAGCATCACAACCCTCGAGAAACTTCTCAAGTGTCTCTATTTTGTGAGTTGGCACTTGATGTCCACCTCTACATTTCTAGCTAATTGAACTAGTCACTCACTCAGGGTACTTCACATATAACTTCACTCATCAGAAAAGGCATTCAGTTAGTTAATTTATATTACTATACATATGTTTCATTATGTTTCCATACTACTCTCAATATTACCACTTAATATCCACTTTACACAACATTCCCAAGCGTATTACATTGACTCATGAGGAGATTTTCCTACCAGTTATATATGGTATAAAGACATATAGTATGTTATACTTTAAGAGTCTAATGAGTATCCATAAGGAGTTGATGAATCACTTTCACAATCATGTCTTATGTTTGTTTAGGTCAAGCTCTCCACCTTATTGGACTCGATTAGGCACGTCCATCCAAAGGTTTTATATTCTCATTCTTCATCCATATAGCATGCCTCAGAAGAAAGTTCTACTTTATAGCAAGTGATTTACTTTTGAGCTAACTCTGCAATGAACAGGGGACTACCCAAAAGTAAAAATCCCTAAATTATATTATTCTATTTATAAACACATTAACAAGGTTCCAATTTACTTATGCACTAATAATTACAACCTCATAGGAAGGTCAAGTTATTTATGTTAGATTAAATGTATATTATCTCCATAGACTCCATTTTAGCCTCAAAAATTGTCAATTGATTGATCAAAGTTTCATTACAATCCATATAAATTATTAAAAAACATTGACAAGGAGATCATTGATTCATAACTATCATCTACCTCCTAGTAATTTATAATTGCCCTAAAATATATTATGACACAAAAGAATCTTAGGTTACTAATCTACCTTGACCCTTGTATCATCTTGGAAGTGAATCCCAATAAGGGTCTCCACATTCAATTACCAAGTAACTCTATTGACACATGTATTATCTTCATTTTTACTATCGTATTGTTGGGAGTTCCCTTTGATCTTCAACTTGTAGATTTATACTTTTATGGATAAATTTAATATAACTTTGACTCTATCACCACTCCAAAGTCTACAAGGAAGAGGGCCAATTAACAAGGATCAAAAAAGATCATCCTACACTTTGAGCCTTAATGTTCATGCGAGTGTACCTTTGATTCACTTCTTCAAAGGAATCACAAAATAATATACAACTATACTTTTTAGTAACTGATTTAAGATTTTATCATTTGAATGTGTGTGTGATTGAAGATGATGGACTGCCTCCAAAGAATAGATCAGTGCCTTATCCCAGGGCAAAGAGTCACTAAATAACATATATCAACCAAAAACCTTAACTCAAATACACATGAACTTAGAGTAAGTGCTTTTCCTATTACTCCCCTCACTCCCAAACATGATCATCAAATTCCAATCTAACAATGAACTCACTAAAATCACCCTAAAGGCTTTAATCCTAACTTTGTTAGGAACTCCAAGCTAATCTCACAATACTCTTTGTTTACCATATGCTAATCCACTTTGTGGCCTTAACATATGTGAATCCACAATCAGAAAAAGAAGACAATCAAAGATCTGAGACAGGAATTCAAGTGTGTTCTCATTAATTTTCAGAATCAGTACATTACCAAGATAACAAAATGCTGAGGAAAAAGACCCAAAATCCAAGCTCTCCTTACTCAGTATATTACCATCAACAACAACCAGGGACCAAAAAGAAAGGTTTGGAACCCACATTAAGTCAAAAATTCTACAATATATACCATCGCTAGTCACCTTGGAATCCTTAGAAATGATGCATCAAGCTTCAGGTGACTACGGTTAGGGTTTCAACCACCCAACCAACTAGAAATGGTCACAAATTTATTACAGGGAAAGAAACCTAGGAAACTCGGAGAAAGAAAATCCACAATCATGATAATCTCACTGAGAAGGTACTAAGAATCACAAAAACACCCAAAATGTCAACCTATTCGGCCACCTACAACATGTCTCGAGCACAAAGAACATGGTACTGACCCCTGCAGACAATCAAGGAACACCCTGGACCACACTACAACAGTAGGCACCACCAAACAAATCAAATCCTATCGTGAAAGCATTCAATTTTAGTCATCTCTATTGCTGAGAAACCCTCTGCCAATTTGAATTTGAATAACAACGGTCATTTCCAAGTGCCAGTAGCAAATCGTCAATCCATATTTAAATCTAGATCAACTTTATATCGTGACCATTAGATCTCTCCTTTTCAGAGTCTTTATGTCCTTAACTCAACTAGATACCCCAAGTTTACCTCTAGCGACCATGCAACAAGGCTTTTTCTTGTTCATGAAATGAAAAACTAACTCACCACTTAACACCATGAACTCGTGACCAAAGGAAATTAACTCATCCCAGCTACATCTAGCGAACTGGTGACTGAAGGCTTTCATCAGTTCACAAAGAACTTTATCTACCTACCAAATAGTTTAGCGATCACGTGACAACATACTCACTGAATTGCCAATCTTTTAGGACTCTGCTACTTTTTCTTCACGACTGAGCAAAAACCTTTGAAATTATATCAGAATTGCCAAACAATTTATTGAGACCGCCAAAAGACTGAGGAAATTTTAATGGGCCTGCATCAAGAAGATCGACGATTGTCTCATCTTGGCATAGATGTCCAAGATTCTTCCAAATCATAAGACAATTGTTGATCAAAGAATCTTACCCCACTCTGACAACCCTCTGACACAGAAAGAGATCAATGGCTATCTTAAGATCGCAAGTGTCAGAAAAAACCCATCAAATTACACACCGACCGTTGATGCTTTGTCACTGTTAGAACCCACTGAACTTTAAAAAACCTAGCCCCACTGATAGCATGTCCAGTCACTCACCCATGGACCAATCAAATTACAAAAAATCAACACACCTGGCATGTGAACCCGCTGCACTTTATCCCATCTGAGAAAGATTGAATCGATGGTTGGTGCATGATCTTAAGCCTCTGACAAATCCCATAAGATCATGCACCCGTCGTTGATTTTCTGACAATGTCAAGACCCTCTGACACATCCAAAAACTAGGTCCCACTGACAACTGCCAACGTGTTGATACATGGACCAATAAGATGCCACCAACTATGCTTACGTGTTAATGGACCCACATGCAAAGAAAGGCTACGTCATGAAAAGGAATCAACAGCCATCGCAAAAGCACAAGCCTCTGACAAAACCTTTGTGCTTTAGTGACAACCATTGGATGAAGATGGTGTTAGAAGGCTAGGCCCAAGAAATATTAAGCCAAAACATTAGAAAGAATTAAAACATAGGACTTAGGCTTTTGGGAAAAATCAGGCGCTAAGGACTTTAGGAAATATTTAATTCGCCGAGGGAAATAAAACCTTTAGTCGCAAGATCACGTAACATGAAAAATGTTCACTCAATCATGCAACAAAGGGGAAAATCATTTAGCACATGTGAATTAGGACCCTTAAGTGACCCAAAAATTTAACTTGAAATTAGAACAGGGCCTAGGTAGACTTAGGGTATTTTGAACAAAATGGCTAGTTTTTCAAAAATTTGACCTAGGGCTAATGCTAGAGACCTAAAGACCACTACAAGGACCAGAAGAAAAGGGATAAAGCCATGAAAATCTTTGCACGTGCTAACAGTGGCTCTATCTAGGGATGTATGCCTCCTACAGGCATAGTAAGGACTTAGAATCATTGGTTTAAAGCAGACCATCCCACTAGAAAAATTGACAATAGAGAGCAATAGGACCAAAACCTGACAAACCAGGACAAAACAGGATAGGGGCAGGCAACTTCACAAAAATTTATAGAATTTACAATTTTTACAGACCTAACTACTATTCATGGAAATAAAATACCTTCAATTGAAGTATTTCTTCAAGAATTGTCCATGAACTGGCAATTCCTGAATTTCACCATTTAATTCCTTGACAATGTATGAATCTTGGCCCTATTTCTCATGAATTAGATATGGTCCTAGCTAGATGGGGTCAAATTTACCATATTTTCATTTATCCTCCAGTTTGGCATTCCAAATTAACACCAAATCACTAGGCTTAAACCTTCTCTCCATAGCCTTCTTATCATACAAATTCTTAACCTGCAATTGCAATTTGGCATTTCTTGCAACTAACTCTCTTCTTGTTTCATCCAGTCTAATGAGGTCCTCAATTGTCATCTACATCTCATCATTTATGTCATCATCATATAACTGAACAAATTTATACATTTCCAACAAATTATTCTAAGGCATCCTTGCATGTATTCCATATACTAGGTCAAATGGTGCACAACCAATTTCCCTCTTCACAGTTACCCTATCAGCCCATAGAGCTAATGGTAACTTTGAATTCCATGCCCTCTTATTCCTTTCAAGAATCCTCTTTAGGATTTTAATCAAACTCTTATTAGTAGATTTTGCCTATCCATTTCCTTGTGGATGATAAGGTGAGGAATAAGAAATCTAAATTCCTAAACCTTTGCAAAAGTCCTTATATTCAACAGACCTAAAGCACATGGCATTATCACTTACCATCCTCTTAGGGCAACCAAACCTTGTAACAATATTGTTCAATAAGAAATCAGTCACCACCTTGCTGGTTGAATTTATTGTAGGTATAGCCTCTACCCACTTTGTAAAGTAATCAGTGGCAACTAAGATCCATGAGTGTCCTCCACTTGACTTTTTTGGTATCTCCCCTATGAAATAAATTACCCATTATTGGAAAGGAGCCTATACTTCTACCACTTTTAATGGCATGTTACCTAAAATTTCAAGCTTACCAAAGAACCTTTGACAAGCATCACACCTCCTTACCAACTGCTCTGCATCCTTGAAGATTGTGGGCCACCAAAATCCTACTCTCAAGATTTTATGAGCAGTAGTTTTACCCATGTAATGTCCACCACAAACCCCCTCAGGCATTTCTTTCAACAACTTGTTAGCCTGATTCTCATCTACACATTTCAAAAGTATACAATCTAAATTCTTTCTATACAATTTACATTTCACAATTACATACTTGATGGCCTACAATTTTAATGTCCTCTTCTGATTATCATTCATGTTATCTGGACATTTCATATTTCTTAGATAATACATAATATCTTGATACCAAACACAATCATCCATATCACATGTATAATCAATTTCAGAATGATTTACCTAGTTAACATAAAGATTGGATTGAGCCATCAATTTTTCCAATCCTTGTCCTCTAACCAATTTAGTAATTTGGACCTCAACATTGAAATCTTGGATCCTATTGATCCAAATGCATCTTCTCCCAGACACCTCTTGCTGTGAGAAAATATATTTGACTGCTGCACTTGGCACAAAAGCAATCACAACTGCCCCCATCAAGTAACATCTAAAAGCCTTGATTGCCTTCACAAGTGCATATGCCTATTTCTCATTTATGTCATACTTCAATTCAGCAGCCTACAAAGATTTACTGAAAAATGCAATAGGCTGCTCAAAACCATCCTTATTCTTTTGTAACAAAATTGCAGCAATAGTGTGAAAGGATGCAAAGGAAAATATGTGCATTGGGACATTATAATCAGGTGCCTTAAGCACTGGTGCATCTTTGATATCTTGCTTGATATTTTTGAAAGCCTCATTAGGCTCACCCTCCCAATTGATTACAGATCCCTTCTTCAACATCTTAGAAATAGGTCTAGTAACCTCTACAAAATTTTTCACAAACCTCCTTAAGAAATTGACCTGACCAAAGAAGGACTAAATCCCTTTAACATTTTTTGGCCTTTGAATTTTATCAATAGCTGCTACCCTCTCAGGGTCAATTCTCACTCCTTGCTTCCCAACTAAGTGGCCAAGCAACTTACCTTCAATAACACCAAATGCACATTTCCTTGGCTTTAATGAAATGCCATATTCAAAGGCCCTCACAAATATTTTCTCTAAATGAGTATAGTGATCTTCTTCCTTCTTGGAATAGGTAGTTAAATCATCTTGATAAACAACAAGGAAGTCATTTATGAAATCTAAAAAGGCAACATCCATTGCCCTCTAAAAAGTAGCACCAACATTTGTGAGACCAAAAGGCATTCTCACATAAACATATGTCCCCCAAGGTGTAGTGAAAGCTATCTTGAATTACTCTAATTCCTTCACAATGACTTGATTGTAACCAGAGAAACCATCCATCATAGACATCAATTTTGATCCGGTCACTCTCTACAACATAGCTTCCATATTGGGCAAACAATAGTTATCCTTTAATGAGCTGATGTTCAAATTCTTGAAGTCCACACAAAGCCTGATGTCACCATTCTTCTTTCTCATAGGGACAAGGTTTGAAACCAAAGAAGAGTGCCTAATAGGCTTGATAATGCTAGCATCTCTCAACTTCATTAACTCTTCCTGCATCCTGGGTGCCAAAGTAGGATTAATAGGCCTTTCTTTTTGCTGAAAAGGTTTAGCATCTTCTTTCAATGTGTTAGCACATGCAAAAAATTTCATGGCTTCATTGTCTTTCCTTTGGTCTCTGTATCAATTTTTAGGTCCTTGGCACAAACCCTTGGTTCAAAAATTCAAAAACTAGCCGTTGGTGCAAAAAACCCTTTGTTTTAACCCTGGCCTTGTTATAATTTCATGTTACTTTATCAGGTCACTTAAAATTCCTAATTTTCATGTGTGCATTTCTTTCTCAGCTTGTCGCTTGTTCGCGTGTTGCCTGGCGGTCATTTCTTAACTTTCTACGAACTAGTGATTACCTATGGTTGCATATTCTCATGTTCCTAGCAGCTTATCTCTTAACTGTTCGTGACTTGGTGTGGCAGTTCCCTTTTCTTTGGTTTCATGTTCACATAGTTTTCTAGGCCTAGTCTTCTGAAAATGTCTCTATCCAATGATTAGCGTAAGTTCTCATGAGATTTGTTAGAGGCTTGAGATCTTATGCTGATCGTTGATCTTTCCTGATGACGTAGCCTTTTTCTCATGCGGGTCCACTTGCCAGGTATTCTGATTTGGAGGTTTTTTATTGGTCCATGTAGTATGAGGTGGAATCTTGTTAGTGGGACCAGTCTCCTTGGCTTTTAGTTGGGTTAAAGTCTGATTTAATCTTACAGCTATCATTATATGCATAGTTGGTGGCTTTTGATTTGTCCATGTATTTGCATAATGGCTTGTTGTCAGTGGGACCTGAGCTTTCGGTGTGTGAATGGGCCCTAATCCTATCAGTGAATTGATGAACAATGTATAATCTCATCAAGTGTGTCAGAGGCTTAACATCTTGCGATGACCATTGATTTTGTATCCTATTAGAGGGTTTTTAAGGCTAGGGGAAGATTCTTCATCCGATGGTGGGCGTAAAATCTGATAGAATCTTGGAAGTCTTTGCGAACTTTAGACGGTCATCGATCTTCCTGATGCAGGCTCGGTCAAAGTTTCTCAGTCTTTTAGCAATCTGATAAATTTCCAAAGGCCTCGCTCATTCACACAATAAAGTGGTTATATTCTAAATTGACTGGCGATCTAGCGAACAAGTGTTCACATAATAGCTAAATGAATTGGCAAAGAGATGAAACATTCAGTGAATAGGCAAAAAGGTCTTCTGTCACCTGTTCACTAAGTAAGTACCAGAGCTAGTTATTCCCCATTGATCACTAAGTCACAGAGTTAAACGGTGGGTTAAGGTTCCACTTTGTGAATAAGGAAATGCATTGTCGCATAATCGCTAAATGTGAACCAGGATTCCTTGTAAGGTTAAATCATAAAAGACCGCAAAAAAGAAGAATCAGACGGTCACGACTTAAAGCTGATGGAGATTCAAATTTAGAGCACCAATTTACTGCAAGCACCATAAAGTAGCCATTTATTTTCAAATTTGAATTTGCAGACAATTTTTTAGTGACAGGAAGGACTAGAATTCAATGCAGAGGTGACTGGAGCTAGTGGGAATTGATTTGTTTGTTGTTGCAGTGTGGTCTAGGGTGTTCCATGTTCATCTCTAGGATTGGTACTATGTGGTTTTGTGCTTGAGGTGTGTTTTAGGTGGCCACAAAGGGTTGATAATTTCAAATTTTCATGATTTGTAGTACGTTCTAGAGATTTATCATGAGTGCAGATCTTCCTCAGGCATGCCCGACTAGTTTTCTTCCCCTATAATAACTTTGTGACCATTTCCAATCAATTGGGTGGTTGAAACCCTATCCCTAAGTCATTAGTAGCTTGTTGCATTCTCTTTGAGAATTTCAAGCTGACTAGGGAGTATATATTGCAAAATTTTTGACTTTGTGTAGGTTCCAAAACTTTCTTTGGTCCCAGCTGGTTGTTAATGGTGTTTTACTAATAGAGGAGCTGGATTTTGTGTCTTTTCCTATCTTTGTGTTATTCTAATTGTATGTTGATTCTGAATATATTAATGAGAATGTTATTGAGTCCCAATCTTGCATTTTTGTATGTCTTCTTGTTTTAGTTCTAAGCTCATATATTTTAATGTCACAAAGTGTATTAGCATATGGTAAACAAAGAGTATTGTGAAGTCATCTTTGAGTTCCTAAAAAAGTTAGGATTAAAGTCTTTTAGGTGGGTTGAGTGAGTTTGCAACCAAGTAAGAATTTGATTTCCTTGTGTCTGAGGGAGAAGGGTAATAGGAAAAGCACTTATCCTAGATGTAGTTGTGTTTGAATTGAGGTATTCAGTTGATGTATGTAATTGGGTGACTCTTTTCCCTAGGTTAAGGCACTAGTCCATCCTCTAGAGGCATTTCATTGTTGTCAACCACACACACACACACACATTCAAATGATAAAATCTTAAATTAGTTAGTAAAGAGTATATTGGCATAACATTTTATGATTCCTTTGAAGAAGTGAATGAAGGGTACACCCACCTGAGCATTGAGGCTCAAAGTGTAGGAGGATCTCTTCTGATCCTTGTTAATTGGCCCTCTTCCTTGTAGACTTTGGAGTCGTTATAGAGTCAAAGCATTATTTAAGTTATCCATTAAAGTATAAATCTACAAGTTGAAGATCAAAGGGAACTCCCAACAAAATGGAAACTCTACTGGAGAGAACAACAATGAAGCAGTACATCTGTTAGAATCTCTGATTCTGGTCTAATTGTGATATTCAAAATCTGATTTTCCAGATTGATTTACCCATCTGAGTCCCCAACAAATTGGTGACTCTGCTAGGGAGATTCTAGATATAAAGATTAAGTGCACTCTTGTTTTCTTGTTGTATTTCAAGTTAAAGGTTTTCCCATCTAGGTGGATGGTGACTCAAACGGTTAAGAACTAGTGCTATAAACTATAAATCATGGATAAAATGAGGAATACTAGGTCCTTTGTAAAGAAAAATCTAGAGGTCACTCTAGAACAATTACCTAGACAGGAGAAGAAGAGTTGGATTAGAAGGAATGGTGAGTCTACTAGTGCTCCCATGAGAGAACAAAGAAATACTAGAGATAGAGCACCACATGTTTCCTCAAGTGAGGAAGGTTCATAGGACAGAGTTTCTAGATCAAATGGTGGTCACACTGAAGATAGATTTTATGATACCCCAGAGGCTGTATTTCGGGACAAGGGTCCATTGCCTACAGTTCAAGATGAAAAAGCTAGAGAGATGGGTTTGGAGATTGATTTAGATCTTGATGAAGATAATTTTAGAAGAGAACCCATGAGACCTAGGTAAGTGCACTTCCCATATCAAAATCTTTTTGATATGGATGTGTTATCAGGTTTTGATGACATTATGGTAGATCCTAATGATTTAAATGCACTAAGGTTATAGTTAGCAGAGCAAGATACCATACATAAGAGGTTACAAGAGCAGAGAGAGGCTGAGAAGGTGAATGCTCTGATAGAAAGGTAGTCTCTTCTTAGAAAGATTAATGAAATGAAGGAGAGAAACAAGATGATTGCTTCTTATCCTAAAACTTTGCAACATGATGTTTTTGGTGATCTTTAGGCTTTGAGGAGTGAGCAAGAGTGCTTACTTCAAGATCATGAATTTGATAAGGAGGGCCCTATGGTTAGACAAGTGCAAAGTTATGTTCCTTTGCCTAAAGACAAAGATGGAAATGAGATCACTATACCTGCTGTTGCAACTGGTGAGAAAGGAAAGCAGAAGATAGTGAGACATCAAATAAGTAGATCATTGACAATACCAGGGGTCCCACCACCCAATTCAAGTAAGGACATAGAAATAGAAAGAAGAAGAAAAGAGGATGAGGACCTTGCAAGAGAACTTCAGAAGGCTGAAATTGAAGCTTCCATTGTAGAAAAGAGAAGAAAGATCTAGTTCTTGAATGCTTCATCAACTAATGCTCTTGGTCCATCTACTACTAAACTAGGTATGCCATCTATGACTACTCCTGTTCCACTTAGTAATGCTACTAGTTCATTTCCATCTTCATCTGCTAGGATAGGTGCTGATCCTAGGTAGCAGTCAAATGCACAAGTAGATAGAAATGTAAATGCTAGTGTTGATCCTAGGGTTAACACTAGTTCAAGTTTTCAAAGAAGACCTATTCAACTAGAAGGCTATAGGAAAATTAGTTTTGATGTAATTCCTGGTTACCCGAATGCTTTTCCAAATGATATAAGAGATAAGGGACCTAAGTTTTCTG
Source organism: Chamaecyparis obtusa (assembly GCA_027943335.1). NCBI lineage: Eukaryota > Viridiplantae > Streptophyta > Pinopsida > Cupressales > Cupressaceae > Chamaecyparis > Chamaecyparis obtusa. Next base: position 15,862 of record BSBK01012582.1, read on the forward strand.
GTAATAATGCTATTAGTTGTGAGGAGCATCTTAGGTTATTTGTTGATATGCTTAATGATTATGAGGTAGAGCATGAGGATGTAGTCATGAAATTATTTGTTCAATCTCTAATGGAGGATGCTAGAGATTGGTTTAAGAGACTTCTTGGTAAATGTATTGATACTTGGGATTCCTTTGAGAGATGTTTTAAAGAGCAGTATGGTGATAGACCTAATACTACTTTCATGTTGAATGAATTCAATACCATAAGAAAAAATTAGAATGAGAATGCAGCTGAATTCAACATGAGATTTCAGAAGGGCATGCATAAGTTGTTCCAAGTTATGTGGTTAGATGACAATGTTTGTCTAACTACATATTTCAATGCATTTGATGGAAAGTTGGGATATTTGTTGTGGGACAAAGAACTGAGAACTCTTAGGGATGCTTTTAGGATTGCTATCAATATTGAGAATAATATGAAAATATCAGGAAAGTTGGGTGGGAAGAGGGATGACCCTAAGTTGTTTGGGGACAAGAAATACAAAAAGGAAAATGATAAGAATGTTGGAGCTAGGAGGCAAGAAGAAGATAAATGGGATAAGGTGCTCAGTGCATTGAAATATTTGAAGGCAATTGCGAATAGGAACATCAGTGCTCCTACCAATGAATGGCCTCAATTTGACAATAATTTCAATAAGCAAAATAGATTGTAGAACTACCCCTACAACACCCAATCGAAGGATAGAAAGCCTATTGTCCCTACTGTAAGAGGAAAAAATGATAGAGGTGTCCCTAACCCTCTACAAAAGGCTTCAATAAATGTCATGGAGGACATACCTTGATGTTTTTGCATGCTAGTCCCCTCATTCTATAGAGCATTGTGTGGTTGCACACTCTGTGGCTGCAAATCAAGATTGTGGCAATGAGGAGATAGATCAAGAAGAAGATCAATATGGTGTTGGTTGCAACATGGCTACTTCATATCTAGGATATGAAGAAGATTCTAATTTTGATGAAGAGGCAGATGTAAATGTGAGGAGACACAATCAGGCCATTTTTCATCAAGAAGTATTTTCTGATAGTGAAGACATTGATAGGAAGACATGTAACATGAACTCTTCTTCTGATCTAGTAAATCTGAGAAGACCTTCTAGAGAAGAGATGGATAGGATTACTGTAGAAATGATTACCCAAGTGCAAACTAGAGGCATGGTGGCAAGGAATATAAATGAGAAAGCTCCAGGAATGTTCATAAAGAGTACCAACTCTGGAGAGACTAATGAGAACAAATCAAAAGGTGATTACATGGTGAAATTCAAGAATGTAAAAGGTAAGAATTGTGAGCCTAAGGGAGTTGGAATTGAAAAGACTTCTAGTGAGATTGAGAAGTAAGTTAACACAATGGCTACTATTGAAAAAATGAGGGTGGCCAATACATCTAATGTATCAGATAAATAAAAGGATAGTAAGGCAGTGTAGATTGAGATTCCTTCTTCTACTCCTGTTGATATGTTATCTTTATTGTCCCAAATTACAATTAAGGTTCCATTGTCAGAATTGTTGAGGATCCCTGAACACAAGGATAGAGCTATTGCATGGGTAGATAATGTTCATAACAATGATGTTGCATGCAATGGATCTTAGGATAAAGCTTTGAAAGGTGTTGCTACTCAAGGAATTGTGTCTCAAATTCCTCCAATATATTTGGACAGTTCTGTCAATGCCAGCCTTGAAAACATTGATCCATTCTTTTTAAGTGTTCTTGTGAATGGAATGAAACTAAGGAATTGTATGATTGATAGTGGTGCCTCTAATACTATCATGCCTTTCAAAATCATGGAGAGGTTGGGCATTAAAGTTGATACAATCCAAGGTAGATGTCATGTAATGGATCAAAGCGAGGTACTAGTTATTGGGACTATCAATGCAATGCCATATAGGCTGACAACATATCTAGAGAAACAATTAACAATGAGTGTTTTGGTAGTGGACATCCCTCCTCATTATGGGATGTCGCTATCTAGAAGGTGGAGTGCTACCATGGGTGGAAGTTTACAATGTGATCTGTCCTATGCCACTTTCAAGATTGATGATCAGTTTGTCAAGATTGAACGAGAGCCAAGAGTATGCCACATGATTGAGAGAAATATTGATAATGAAACTACATGTTTTGTGGATACTGATATTAATGTTTTAGGGAAGAGATCCTTGTATTTGAAAATGAACCTATTTTGTCACCTGTCTCTATTGAGGTAAGTGCTAATTCTGTGAAGGGTGATTTTTGGGTAATGTACTTTGATGGTGCAAATTGTAAAGATGGAGCAGGAGCAGGTATCTTACTTATTTCTCATGATGGAAACACTTACAAATTTCCTTTCACATTGAATTTCTTTTGTACCAACAATATAGTAGAATATGAGGCTTTGTTGTTAGGACTAAGGTTGGCACAAAAACATGGTATTAAATGCATAAGTGTTGTTGGTGATTTTGAGTTGGTTGTGTGCCAAGTTAGGTCAATATATGCTTCCAAGAATAAAAGGCTAAAACAATATAGGAATGTAGTTTGGGATTTGATTGAACATTTTGATGCCTTCAATATTGAATGGAAGGATAGGAGTAACAATAAGATGGCTGACTTGTTAGCCAATATTGCAATCAATCCCACTGATATTACATTTTTTGGTATCTCTAAAGTTGAAATTCAGGCTAGGCCTAGCATACCAGACAATATTGAAAATTGGCAAGTTTTTGATGATGATAATGATATTTTGAAGTTTATGAATTGTGAAGATCACTATCATGGTCAGGAATTTGATTGTTCAACCTTGGTTGAGTTAGTAGAAGGAAGGGAGGTTGTCTTTGGCAATGAGGTCATTCAGCTTAGAACTAACAAGGTGCCTAAGGGACTTGTTGTTTTGGAGACTATCTTTGATAACCAGGATAGAGTTCAAAAGAATATCAAAAGAGAAGATCATGCTAATCTAGAGGAGATAAACCTTGGAACACATGAAGCACGTAAGAAAGTATACATTGGTAGAGATATATCTCAAAAGGTAAAGAAATCTTTGATTGAATTGTTGTGAAAATTTAGGCATGTTTTGGCATGGTCATATGATGACCTAAAGGTTTATAGAGAATATTTGTTTGAGCATATTATTCCATTGAAAGAAGATGCTAAACCTTTTCAAAAAAAACAAAGGCCTATTAATCCCACTTTGGCACCCAAGATGCAAGTAGCGTTGATGAAATTGAGAGATGCTAGCATTATCAAGCCTATAAGGCATTCTTCTTGGGTGTCAAATCTTGTTCTTATGAGAAAAAAGAATGGTGACATTAGGATTTGTGTAGACTTCATAAATTTGAACATCAGCTTAGTAAAGGATAATTATTGTCTGCCCAATATGGAAGCTATGCTGCAAAGAGTAACCAGATCAGACAGGTGATTGTCAAGGAATCAAATCAATTCAAGACATCTTTCACAACACCGTGGGGGACATATGTTTATGTGAGAATGCCTTTTGGTCTCACAAATGCTGGTGTTACTTTTCAGAGGGAAATGGATGTTGCCTTTTTAGATTTCATAAATGATTTCCTTGTTGTATATGGGTGAACCCACAATAGTGGGTTACACTTTTGTCCCTGAATGGACACTGAACTCTACATTTTGAAAAAAACTTTTAGATTCAGATGCATATTATTGTTAAATCGTTTGAAATCAGAAGATGAAGTAAATTAGAGTCTTTTCAGATTTTTAGTCTAGATTATAAACATATTTTTCATTTTGATTTTTTATTTTATTTGAATGGTTTTTTCTTTCTCCCATGAAAACTAGTATGTTGCTGAAAATGTCATTTTCAAAGAGTTACATTGTTTTCATAGAGCATAACTTTTTTTCTAAAATAGATATCAATGTGATTCTTTTGAAATTAGTTTTGTAACATCCATACAGAGGGCATGCTATTGGTTTTATGACATTATCATGATTATTTCATATTTTATTAACATTTGAAGTTGACTAAACCATAATTTTGACATACCTTGACTACATAGCTTATAACCTATCGTGTATTTCTCCAATTTAATTTTTTATTTTTTTGATAGAAAGAGAACTTAAATACCTAGGGCATGGATATTTTTTTAAAAAAAATTTCTCTCATTTACTAATTTTCCATAAGCATCCAACATAGAGGTACACATACGATGAAATATCTATGTTTAGTAAAACTAAAAATAAAAAGTCATAATAAACTTAATATATATTAACATTATAATCAATGCAAATATTTTTCTTAGTAGTAACATACTACATAGATAGGTTTTTCAAATGGATTCATTTGATCTCCCAAAAGATAAAGTCAAAGTGATTTTTTATCAGCATTTTAATAGGTGCAAAGGAGACTCCATTACAAGTATGAATGAGGAGTATATATGTTATATCAATGTTTTTTTTGTCTAAGAGGCTTTGAACTAACCATTTGTAATTAATTCCTTCAAATCAAACCTCTCAAGGCTTAAATAATCATATTTTAATACAATTTTATAATTTCAGCAAAGATCAGCATGTCTAAAAAAGTGTAACCCACTGTTGTGGGGTCACCCATATCAAGATGATTTAACTGCCTATTCCAAGAAGGAAGAGGACCATTGCACTCATTTAGAAAGAATATTTGTGAGGGCCTTGGAATTTTTCATTTCATTAAACCCAAGGAAATGTGCTTTTGGTGTCATGGAAGGTAATTTTCTTGGCTACTTAGTTCATACGCAAGGAGTGAGAATTGACCCTGAAAGGGTTGTAGCTATTGATAAAATTTAGAGACCAAATAATGTTAAAGGGATTCAATCCTTCTTTGGTCAGGTCAATTTCTTAAGGAGGTTTGTGAAAAATTTTGCAGAGGTTACTAGACCTATTTCTAAGATGTTGAAGAAGGGATCTGTAATCAATTGGGAGGGTGAGCCTGATGAGGCTTTCAAAAATATCAAGCAAGCTATCAAAGATGCACCAGTGCTTAAGGCACCTGATTATAATGTCCCAATGCACATCTTTTCCTTTGCATCTTTTCACACTATTGCTATAGTTTTGTTACAAAAGAATAAGGATGGTTTTGAATAGCCTATTGCATTTTTTAGTAAATCTTTGTAGGCTGCAGAATTGAAGTATGACATAAATGAAAAATAGGTGTATGCACTTGTGAAGGCAATCAAGGCTTTTAGGTGTTACTTGATGGGGGCAGTTGTGATTGCTTTTGTGCCAAGTGCAGCTATGAAGGATATTTTCTCATAGTAAGAGGTGTCTGGAAGAAGATGTAGATGGATCAATAGGATCCAAGAATTCAATGTTGAGGTCTAGATTACTAAATTGGTTAGAGGACAAGGATTGGCAAAATCAATGGCTCAATCCAATCTTGATGCAAATTAGGTAAATCATTCTGAAATTGATTATACATGTGACATGGATGATTGTATCTGGTATCAAGCTATCATCTATTCCTTGAGAAACATGAAATGTCTAGTAGAAATGATTGATAATTAGAGGAGGACATTGAAATTATAGGCCATCAAGTATGTGATTGTGAAGTGTAAATTGTATAGAAAGAATTTGGATTCCATACTTTTGAAGTGTGTAGATGAAGGTCAAGCTGAAGTATTGTTGAAAGAAATGCATGAGGGATTTTTTGGTGGACATTATATGGGTAAAACAACTACTCATAAAATCTTGAGAGCAGGTTTTTGGTGGCCCACAATCTTCAATCTTCAAAGATTCTCTGGTAAGCTTAAATTTTCAAGTAATGTGCCATTAAAACTAGTAGAAGTTCAAGCTCCTTTCCAACAATGGGGAATTGATTTCATAGGGGAGATACCAAAAAAGTCAAGTGGAGGACACTCATGGATCTTAGTTGCCACTTATTACTTTACAAAGTGAGTAGAGGCTATACCTACAAGAAATGCAACTAGTAAGGTGGTAATTGATTTTCTAGTAAATAATATTGTTACAAGGTTTGGCTTCCCTGAGAGAATAGTAAGTGATAATGCAATGTGCTTTAGGTCTGTCGAGTACAAGGACTTTTGCAAAGGTTTAGGAATTCAAATTTCTAATTCCTCACCTTATCATCCACAAGGAAATGGTTAGGAAAAATCTACTAATAAAGTTTTGATTAAGATCTTAAAGAGGATTCTTGAGAAGAATAAGAGAGCATGCAATTCAAAGATACCATTAGCTTTATGGGCTGATAGGGTAACTGTGAAGAGGGAAACTAGTTGTGCACCATTTGACCTAGTATATGGAATATATGCAAGAATGCCTCAAAATAATTTATCAAAAATGTATATATTTGTTTAGTTATATGATGATGAAATAGATGATGAGATGTAATTAAGAATTGAGGACCTCTTTAGGTTAGATGAGACTAGAAGAGAGTCAATTGCAAGAAATGCCAAATTGTAGTTGCAGGTTAAGAATTTGTATGATAAGAAAACTATTGATAGCAGGTTTGAGCCTAGTGATTTGGTTTTGGTTTGGAATGCCAGACTAGAGGATAAAGGGAAAAATGGTAAATTTGATCCCATCTGGTTAGGGACATATCTAATTCATGAGAAATGGGGCCAAGATTCATACATTGTCAAGGAATTAAATGGTGAAGTTCAGGAATTGCCAGTTCATGGACAATTCTTGAAGAAATACTTCTCTTGAGGTATCTTATTTTCCATGAACAGTAGTTAGGTCTATACATTTTGTAAATTCTATAAATAGTTGCTTGCCCTTGCCCTGTTTTGTCCTAGTCTGTGAGCTTTTGGTCTTGTGGCTCTCAGTTGTTCAAAATTTTGTCCAATAGGTGGTCTGCTATAACCAGTGATCCTAGATTCTTGCTATGCCTACAAGAGCCACACATCACTAGATAGAGCCACTGTTAGCACATGAAAAAAATTTCATGGCTTCATTGTCTTTCCTTTGGTCTCTGTATTAATTTTTAGGTCCCTGGCACAAACCCTTGGTTCAAAAATTCAAAAACTAGCCCTTGGTGCAAAAAACCGTTTGTTTTAACCCTAGCCTTGTTATAATTTCATGTTACTTTATCAGGTCACTTAAAAGTCCTAATTTCATGTGTGCATTTCTTTCTTGGCTTGTCGCTTGTTCGTGTGTTGCCTAGCAGTCATTTCTTAACTTTCTGTGAACTAGCGATTACCTGTGGTTGCATATTCTCATGTTCCTAGTGGCTTATCTCTTAACTATTTGCGACTTGGTGTGGTGGTTCCCTTTTCTTTGGTCACATGTTCACATAGTTTTTTGGGCCCAGTCTTTTGACAAACATCTCTATCCGACGGTTAGCGTAAGTTCTCATGAGATTTGTTAGAGGCTTGAGATCTTACATTGATCATTGATCTTCCTTGATGACATAGCCTTTTTCTCATGCGGATCCACTTGCCAAGTATTTTGATTTGGAGGTTTTTTATTGGTCCACATAGTATGAGGTGGAATCTTTTTAGTGGGACCAGTCTCCTTGGCATTTAGGTGGGTTAAAGTCTGATTTAATCTTGCGGCTGTTGTTATACCATTAATGAAACATGCTCAACCTTTAATGCAGTGGTATAGCGATAGCCATTGATTTTCATAAGGGAGGCAGGTGGGTCCATTGACATGTATGCACAATTGGTGGCTTTTGATTCATCCATGTATTTTCACAATGGCTTGTTGTCAGTGGGACTTGAGCTTTCGGTGTGTCAGTGGGTCTTGATCCTATCAGTGAATCAACGAATGGCATATAATCTCATCGAGTGTGCCAGAGGCTTAATATCTTGCAACGGCCGTTGATTTTGTATCTTGTTAGAGAGTTGTTAGGGCTGGGGCAAGATTCTTCATCTGATGATAGGCGTGAAATCTGATAGAATCTTGGAAGTCTTTGCGAACTTCAAACAGTCGCCGATCTTCCTAATGCAAGCCCGATCAAAGTTTATCTATCTTTTAGTGGTCTGATAAATTTCCAAAAGCCTCACTCATTTGCACAATAAAGTGGTGATATTCTAAACTGACTGGCAATCTGGTGAACAAGTGTTCACATAATAGCTAAATGAATTGGCAAAGAGATGAAACATTTAGTGAATAGGTGAAAAGCTCTTCTGTCACCTCTTCACTAAGTAAGTACCAGAGTTAGTTGTTCCTCTTTGATGGATAAGCCACAGAGTTAAATGGTGGGTTAAGGTTCCACTTTGTGAATAAGGAAATGCACTGTCGCATAATCGCTATATGTGAACTAGGATTCCTTGTAAGGTTAAATCATAAAAGACCATGAAAAAGAGGAATCGAATGGTCATGACTTAAAGTTGATGCAAGTTCAAATTTTGACTGCCAATTTTTTGCAAGTTCCATAAAGTAGGCATTTATTTTCAAATTTGAATTTGCAAAGGGTTTTTCAGTGACAAGAAGGACTAGAATTCAATGCAAAGGTGACTGGAGCTAGTGGGAATTGATCTATTTGCTATTGCAGTGTGGTCCAAGGTGTGTTGTGTTCATCTGTAGGATTGGTACTATGCAGGTTTTTGCTCGAGGTGTGTTGCAAGTGGCCACAAAGGGTTGACAATTTCAAATTTTCATGATTTGTAGCACTTTCCAAAAATTTATCATGAGTCAAGATCTTCCTCAGGCATGGTTGAATGGTTTTCTTCCCCTGTAATAACTTTATGACCATTTCTAGTTGGTTGGGTGGGTTAAACCATAACCCTAAGTCATCTGTAGCTTGTTGCATTCTCTTTGAGAATTTCAAGATGACTACAAAGTATATATTGCAAAAATTTTTACTTTGTGCGGGTTCCAAAACTTTCTTTGCTCCTAGCTAGTTGTTAATGGTGTTTTACTGATAGAGGAGCTAGCTTTTGTGTCTTTTCCTATCTTTGTGTTATTCTGATTGTATGTTGATTCTGAATATATCAATGAGTATGTTATTGAGTCCCAATCTTGCATTTGTGTATGTCTTCTTATTTCAGTTCTAAGCTCATATATGTTAATGTCACAAAGTGTATTAGCATATGGTAAATAAAGAGTATTGTGAAGTCATCTCTAAGTTCCTAACAAAGTTAGGATTAAAATATTTTAGGTGGGTTGAGTGAGTTTGCAACCAAGTAAGAATCTTATGTCTTTGTGTCTTAGGGAGACGGGTAATAGGCAAATCACTTATCCTAGATGTAGTTGTGTTTGAGTTGATGTATTCAGTTGATGTATGTAATTGGGTGACTCTTTGCCCTAGGTTAAGGCACTGGTCCATCCTCTGGAGGCATTTCATTATTGTCAACCACACACACACACACATTCAAATGATAAAATCTTAAATCAGTTAGTAAAGAGTATATTGGCATAACATTTTATGATTCCTTTGAAGAAGTGATTGAAGAGTACACCCACCTGAGCATTGAGGCTCAAAGTGTAGGAGGATCTGTTCTGATCCTTGTTAATTGGCCCTCTTCCTTATAGACTTTGGAGTGGTTATAGATTCAAAGCATTATTTAAGTTATCCATCAAAGTATAAATCTGCAAGTTGAAGATCAAAGGGAACTCCCAACACAATGGAATAATATGTTGAAACAAATCTTCTCTATGAACCTTTAGGTCATCATATGACCATGCCAAAACATGTCTAAATTTTCTCAATAATTCAATCAAATATTTTCTCACATTGTGAGACATGTCCCTACCAATGTATACCTTCTTAGGTGCCTCATGTGTTCCAAGATTTATCTCCTCTAGATCAACATGACCCTCTCTTTTGATATTCTTTTGAACTCTATCCTGGTTATCAAAGACAGTCTCCAAGACAACAAGTCCCTTGGGCACCTTGTTAGTCCTAAGTTGAATGACCTCATTGCCAAAGACAACCTTTTTTCCTTCTACTGACTCAACCAAGGCTGAACAATCAAATTCTTGACCATGATAGTGATCTTCACAACTCATAAACTTCAAGAAATCATTATCATCATCAAAAACTTGCCAATTTTCAATATTGTCTGGTATACTAGGCCTAGCCTAAATTTCAACTTTAGAGATACCAGCAAAAGTAATATTAGTGGGATTGATTGCAATATTGGCTAGCAAATCAGCCATCTTATTGTTACTCCTATCCTTCCATTCAATATTGAAGGCATCAAAATGTTCAATCAAATCCCAAACTGCATTTCTATATTGTTTTAATCTTTTGTTCTTGGAAGCATATACTTACCTAACTTGGCACACCACCAACTCAGAATCACTAGCAACACTTATGCATTTAATACCATGTTTTTGTGCCAACCTCGGTCCTAACAATAATGCCTCATATTCTGCTATATTGTTGGTACAAAAGAAATTCAATGTGAATGAAAATTTGTAGGTGTTTCCATCAGGAGAAATAAGTAAGATACCTGCTCCTGCTCCATCTTTGTAATTTGCACCATCAAAGTACATTAACCACAAATCACCCTTCATAGAAATAACACTTACCTCAATAGAGATAGGTGACAAAATAGGTTCCTTCTCAAGTATAGGGATCTCTGCCCTAAAAGCATTAATATCAGTATCCATAAAACATGTAGTCTCATTGTCAATATTCCTCTCAATCATGTGGCATACTCTTTTTTCTCACTCAATCTTGACAAACTAGTCATCAATCTTGAAAGTGGCATAGGACAGATCACATTGTAAACTTCCACCCATGGCAGCACTCCACCTTCTAGATAGAAACATCCCATAATGAGGAGGGATGTCCACCACCAAAACACTCATTGTCAATTCTTTCTCTAGATATGCTACCAACCTATATGGCATTACATTGATAGTCTCAATAACAGGTACCTCCCTCTGATCCATTGCACAACATCTTTCTTGAACTATATCAACTTTCAGGCCCAACCTCTCCATGATTTTAAAAGGCATGACAGTATTAGAGGCACCACTATCAATCATACAATTTATTAGTTTCATTCCATTCACAAGGACACTTAAAAAGAATGGATCAATGTTTTCAAGGCTAGCATTGATAGAACTGTCCAAATATATAGGGGGAATTTGAGATACAATTCCCTAAGTAGCAACACCTTTCAAAGCTTAATCCTAAGATCCATTGCATACAACATCATTGTTATGAACATTATCTACCCATGCCATAACTCTTTCATTGTGTTCAGGGATCCTCAACAATTCTGACAATGAACCTTACCAGTAATTTGGGACAATACAGATAACATATCAATGGGAGTAGAGGAGGGAATCTCAATCTGCATAGCCTTAGCATCCTATTTCTTATCTAATACATTAGGTGTATTAACCACCCTCATTTTTTCAACCTTAGCCATTGTGTTAACTGGCTTCTCAATCTCACTAGAAAATCTTTCAACTCCAACTCTCTTAGGTTCACAATTCTTACCTTTTACATTCTTGAATTTCACCATGTGATCACCTTTTGATTTGTTCTCATTAGGCTCTCCGGAGTTGGTACTCTTTATAGACATTCCTGCAGCTTTCTCATTTGTATTCCTTGCCACCATGCCTCTAGTTTGCACTTGGGAAATCATTTATGCAGTAATCCTATCCATCTCTTCTCTAGAAGGTCTCCTTAAATTTACTGGCTCAGAAGAAGAGTTCATGTTACATGTCTTCTTATCAATGTCTTCACCATCAGTAAAAACCTCTTGATGAAAAAGGGCCTAATTGTGTCTCTTCACATTTACATCTACTTCTTCATCAAAATCAGAATCATCTTCATATCCTAGATATGAAGTAGCCATGTTGCATCCAACATCATCCTGATCTTCTTCTTGATCTATCTCCTCACTGCCACAATCTTGATTTGTAGCCATAGAGTGTGCAACCACACAATGCTCTGTAGAATGAGGGGACTAGCATGCAACAAACCAAGGTATGTCTTCCATGACCTTTATTGAAGCTTTTTGTAGAGGGTCAGGGACACCTCTGTCATTGTTAGCTCTTGCAGTAGGGACAATAGGCTTTCCATCCTTCCATTGGGTGTTGTAGGGGTAGTTCTACAATCTATTTTGCTTATTGAAATTGTTGTTGAACTAAGGCCTTTCATTGGTAGGAGCACTGATGTTCCTATTTTTAGGTGCCTTCAAATCTTTCAATGCATTGAGCACCTTATCTAATTTATCTTCTTCCTGCCTCCTAGTTCCAACATTCCTATCATTTTCCTTTTTGTATTTCTTGTCCCCAAACAATTTAGGGTCATCTCTCTTCGCACCCAACTTCCTTGATATCTTCATATTGTTCTCAATTTTGACAACAATCCTAAAATCATCTCTAAGATTTCTTGGTTCTTTTTCCCTCAATAATTATCCCATCTTTCCATCAAATGCATTAAAGTATGTAGTTAGATGAACATTGTCATCTAACTGCATAACTTGGAACAACTTATGCATACCCTTCTGAAATCTCATGTTGAAGTCAGCTGGAGACTCATTCTGATTTTTCCTTATGGTATGGAATTCATTCAACATGAAACTAGCATTAGGCCTATCACCATACTATTCTTTAAAACATCTCTCAAAGGAATCCCAAGTATTAATACATTTATTAGGAAGTCTCTTAAACCAACCTCTAGCATCCTCCATTAGAGATTGAACAAACAATTTCATGACTACATCCTCATGCTCTACCTCATAATCATTAAGCATATCAAAAAATATCCTAAGATTCTCCTCACAACTAATAACACTATTACCAACAAACTTAGGTACTTTGTCTCTTATATCATTTGGAAAAGCATTTAGGTAACTAGGAATTTCATCAAAACTAATTTGCCTACCGCCTTCTAATTGCATAGGTCTTCTTTGAAAACTTGAACTAGTGTTAACCCTAGGATCAACATTTGCATTTACATTTCCATCTACTTTTGCATTTCACTATTGTCTAGGATCAGCACCTATCCTAGCAGATGAAGAAGGAATTGAACTAGTAGTAGTGTTACTAAGTGGAATAGTAGTAGTCATAGATGGCATACCTAGTTCAGTAGCAGATGGACCAAGAGCATTGGCAGATGAAGCCTTCAAGAACTAGATCTTTCTTCTCTTTTCTACAATGGAAGCTTCAATTTTAGCCCTCTCTAATTCTCTTGCAAGGTCCTCATCTTCTTTTCTTCTTCTTTCTATCTCTATGTCCTTATTTGAATTTGGTGGTGGAACCCCTAGTTTTGTCAATGATCTGCTTGTTTGATGTCCAACCATCTTTTGTTTTCCTTTCTCACTAGGGGCAACAACAGGCCTTGTGATCTAATGTCCATCTTTATCTTTAAGGAGGGAAGCATAACTTTGAACCTATCTAACCACAGGGCCCTCCTTATCAAATTCATGATCTTGCAGTAAGCACTCTTTCTCATTCCTCAAAGCCTCAAGATCACTAAAAACATCATGTTGCAAAGTCTTAGGAGCAGAAGAAAGCATCTTGTTTCTATCCTTCATTTCATTAATCTTTCTAAGGAGAGACTATCTTTCTATCAGAGTATTCACCTTTTTAGCCTCTCTCTCCTCATGTAACCTCTTATGTATGGCATCCTGTTATACCAACTATAACCTTAGTGCATTTAAATCAGTTGGGTCTACCATAATGTCATTAGAACCTGATGACACATCCATATTAGTAAGATTTTGATATGGGAAATGGACTTTCCTTGGTCTCATGGGCTCCCTTCTGAAATTATCTTCATCAAGATCTAAATCAATCTCCAAACCCATCTCTCTGGCTTGTTCATCCTGACTTGTAGGCAATGGACCCTTGTCTTGAAATACAGCCTCTAGGGTATCATAAAATCTATCTTCAAAGCGACCACCATCTAATCTAGAAACTCTATCTTGTGAACCTTCCTCACTTGAGGAAACATGTGGTTCTCTACCTCTAGTATTTCTTTGTTCTCTTATGGGAGCAATAGTAGACTCACCATTCCTTCTGATCCAACTCTCCTTCTCCTTTCTAGGCAATTGCTCCAAAGTGACAAAGGACCTAGTATTTCTTCTTTTGTCCATGATTTACAGTCTATGACACTAGTTCTAACCTCTTTTGAGTCACCACCCACCAAAGTGGGAAATCTTTCAACTGAATACACTACGAAAATAAGAGTGCACTTAACAACCTTTATCTCTAGACTCTCCCTAGTAGAGTCACCATTTTGTTGGGAGTTCCCTTTGATCTTCAACTTGTAGATTTATACTTTGATGGATAACTTTAATATAACTTTGACTCTATCACCACTCCAAAGTCTACAAGGAAGAGGGCCAATTAACAAGGATCAAAAGAGATCCTCCTACACTTTGAGCCTTAATGCTCAGGTGGGTGTACCCTTGATTCACTTCTTCGAAGGAATCACAAAATAATATAAAACTATACTTTTTAGTAACTAATTTAAGATTTTATCATTTGAATGTGTGTGTGATTGAAGATGATGGACTACCTCCAAGGAACAGATAAATGCCTTATCCGAGGGAAAAGATTCACTAAATAACATATATCAACCTAAAACCTTAACTCAAATACACATGAACTCAGAGTAAGTGCTTTGCCTATTAGTCCCCTCACTCTCAAACATGATCATCAAATTCCAATCTAATAATGAACTCACTGAAATCACCCTAAAGGCTTTAATCATAACTTTGTTAGGAACTCCAAGCTGATCTCACAATACTCGTTGTTTACCATATGCTAATCCACTTTGTGACCTTCACATATGTGAATCCACAATTAGAAAAAGAAGACAATCAAAGATCTGAGATAGGAATTCAAGTATATTCTGATTAATTTTCAGAATCAATACATTACCAAGACAATAAAATGCTAAGAAAAAAGACCCAAAATCCAAGCTCTCCTTACTCAATATATTACCATCAACAACAACCAAGGACCAAAAAGAAAGTTTTGGAACCCACACTAAGTCAAAAATTCTATAATATATACCACCGCTAGTCACCTTGGAATCCTCAGAGAGGATGCATCAAGCTTCAAGTGACTAGGGTTAGGGTCTCAACGACCCAACTAACTAGAAACAGTCACAAATTTATTATAGGGGAAGAAACCCAGGAAACTAGGAGAAAGAAAATCCTAGAGTGATCCACAATAATGATAATCTCACTTAGAAGGTACTGAGAATCACAAAAAATTCCCAAAATGTCAACCTGTTCAACCACCTGCAACATGCCTCGAGCACAAAGAACATGGTATAGACCCCTGTAGATGATCAAGGAACACCTTGGACAACACTTGCAACAACAAGTGCCACCAAACAAATCAAATCTGGCCATGAAAGCATTCAATTTTAGTCCTCTCTATCGCTAAGAAACCCTTTGCAATTTGAATTTGAATAACAATGGTCATTTCCAAGCGCCAGCAGCAAATCAGCAGTCTATATTTAAATCTAGATCAACTTTATATCATGACCATTAGATCTCTCCTTTTCGCGGTCTTTATGTCCTTAACTCAACCAGATACCCTGGGTTTACCTCTGGTGACCACGTGACAAGGATTTTTCTTGTTTGCAAAATGAAAAACTAACTCACCACTTAACCCTGTGAACTGGCAACCAAAGGAACTTAACTCATCCTAGCTACATCTGGTGAACTAGCGACTGAAGGCTTTCGTCAGTTCATAAAGAACTTTATCTGTTTGCCAAATAGTTTAGCGATTCACACGACAACATACTCATTGAATCACCAATCTTTTAGGACTCCACTACTTTTTCTTTGTGAATGAGTGAAAACCTTTGAAATTATATCAGAACTGCCAAATAATTTATCGGGACCACCAAAAGACTGAGGAAATTTTAATGGGCCCGCATCAAGAAGATCGACGGTTGTCTCATCTTCGCATAGACCTCCAAGATTCTTTCAGATCATAAGACAATAGTCGATCAATGAATCTTACCCCACTCTGACAACCCTCTGTCATAGAAAGAGATCAACAGATGTCTTAAGATCACAAGTGTCAGAAAAAACCCATCAGATTACACACCGACCGTTGATGCTCTGTCACTGTTAGAACCCACTGAACCTTGAAAAACCTAGCCCCACTGATAGCATGTCCAATCATTCACCATGGACCAATCAAATTACAACAAATCAGAACACCTAGCATGTGGACCCATTGCACTTTATCCCCTCTGAGAAAGATTGAATCGACGGTCAGCGCATGATCTTAAGCCTTTGACAAATCCCATAAGATCATGCGCCCATCGATGATTTTCTGACAATGTCAGGACCCTCTGACGCATCTAGAAACTAGGTCCCACTGACAACTACCAACGTGTTGATACATGGACCAATAAGATGCCTCCAACTGTGCTTACATGTCAATGGACCCACATGTAAAGAAAGAATACATCATGAAAAGGAATCAACGATCGTCGCAAAAGTGCAAGCCTCTGAAAAAACCTTTGCGCTTTAGCAACAAGATCGCATAACATGAAAAAATTTCACGTGATCATGTGACAAAGGGTAAAATCATTTAGCACATGCGAATTAGGACCTTTAAGTGACCCAAAAAGTTAACTTGAAATTAGAATAGGGCCTAGGAAGACTTAGGGTATTTTGAACACAACGGCTAGTTTTTCAAAAATTTGAACTAGGGCTAATGCCAGAGACCTAAAGACCACTATAGAGACCAAAAGAAAAGGGCCAAAGCCATGAAAATCCTTGCACATGCTAACACATATTATATTCATTATGCAAATAGATCAATTGGTAGTTGAATTTTCCATTACTTATTTATATTATTCTTCGCTTTCATATTTCTAGGGTGGGGTCGTCACGTGTTGATCAATCTTTTGGCCAAGTTACTCTTTACATTTTTATTCCTAGGGTACTCTTATGTTATTAACATGTTCTTGATAAAGTATTTCATATTTAAGTTGAAAAGAACATATCAAAAAACTTATGCAGCCTAGACTCTCAATAAAGAAGTCTCTAAATGTTTCCTCACAAGTAGTTTAGGTTGCTAGCACTACCATAACAAAATTTCCATCATAAATACTAAGGTTTTAAATTATGAACAAGATAAGGGTAGGTGGTTCCAACGTTAAGCATTTGTATAACCTCTAATTTATTCTCCATTCAAGCATTATGTGAATCATTCCATAACTAATGTTTTCCTTGTTACGTGTTAAGTGCATAACCACGTCTTAGTCTTACTTAATAATGTGGTCAGTATAATTTTATTTAATGTTTCCCTCAACATTGAATATAATTCATCCATAACCCTCTTAAGTTGTTTATCTAGGTACGCTCATTAACTCTTATGAAAAAACATGTCTTCAATTTACATTGACCCATTATCTTGAGTTGTTAAGATATTTTCATGTTCCTAGTCTATCTCTTATATAGAAAAATTAAGCTGAATTATGGAATTAAATTAAACCAAA